>JAJMSP010000185.1:0-68822 GCA_030558495.1 Pichia insulana
TGTGAGAATATCTAACTAAGTAGGATTCTTTATAGGGTAACAGATCATACATATAATTATGGCACTTGATATAAAAAGACAGTTGTTAGAAAGAACACATGGTATTCAACACAGGTAAAAACGGAATATTTCTAGAAAGATGGAAGCCCAACAAAGCCGTAACATCAGAGTCATTTCGTAAACATTCGAAGAATACCACCAAAAATCTAGCTCTAAGTGATACAATTTCGTATTGGACAAAACACAGGACGCTCACAGAGCTACAAGAATCTCAAGTTTACACAATCAACATCATACAATGTTTAGTGAGGTATTCGATCTTCATGTGGGTTTACTAAACAAAGGTTTGTCCCATCATGCGTGCTTTTCGTAACGCCTCAACTACAGAAAGATTAAGGCACCCATTTCTTCACTATGAAAAGAGATGGCATGGGTTTCTTTCAACACATGGATTTCTCAAAAGTAATCATCTGATCCGTTTGATAATAATTGTGGCACGTAAGATGAAACGAATACAGCTGTAGCAGCATATTACATTAGATAACTCTTACTGGCCAGCGGTTTATCACCAAATTCAGTTTGAAAATACATTGAATATAAACCGAGAAAATCATTCAAAAATATGCCACCAGCTATTAATCAGCGTTTTAGAAACTTTGAGTTTTTATTTGGGTTACATGCTTTTACACCAGGATGAGAGGTATGAATACAAAATGAATGGAAAATCTAATACCACCGCTAAGACAGTGAATTATGTTTTTATTTAACCGATTGTTTAGCATATATTCAGCCATGGAATGCTCTTCAAAGAGGAATTCCTAATAAGCGCAAGTCATCAATTTGTGTTAATTATGTCCCTGCTCTTTGTACACACTGCACGTCGCTGTTACCAATTGAATTGCGTAGTGAGTCATGATTGGCAATAATATCATTCTATATATCGACCCTTATTTTCTATATAGAGGGTCTTTCTACTGTACATGATACAGATCTATATTCTAAGTATGAACTTTTATGCTACATAAGTCGTCTTCAGTTGATTAACTACAGAAAGAAACATCACTACATCTACTAGTTTGCAAGATTTGTCTTAACAAACTTAAAAATACAAGATGTAACAATGAAAGCCGATCCTGTTTTCTATTTGATGATCATTGGGATATCAGAATTGTGTCTTTAACATGTTATCGGATGCTTGGGGTGATCAATGGTCCTTTTTTTTTGAACATACTAAGCATACATAAACCATAGAATATGCTCACTGTGACGGTTGACGTATTATCGATGATAGCAATATGGTGCCAACGCAATTAAAAATATCCTCAAGGAGTTAAGGATGCAAGTGCAAGGTGCATGGTTTGCTTATACTAGATCACTTCATATATTTTGGTATATGCTACTTTTTTGAAGATAAGAATAAAAGTTTAATTATGAAGTTCGAAATTTTACAACTGCTTCAACCTAACTTTCCTACAAATTATTCCAAAAGTGTACAATGAAAATATTGATGTATGTGTTCTTGGAGACACCAGCCCAACCGACAGAACGAGTAATAGCTGATGTACTATGATGCACATTTAATTGTTTTCCCCCCAAGTCTTTGAATGATCACATTAACAAAAAAAGTGTGAATTTGCAGAAAATCAACTCAAGTAACTATTCAAGTAACACTTCAAACTTTAGAGGATGCAATAATATCCATTAAAAGTTTACGGAAACAACATCATAAAAACTATTTACAATCGAATTGAAACGGTCGCTGCTGACGGTATCTCTTAGCAGAACGCAAGATCAGTTTGCCAACAGATGTTTGAATGTATGGGGATTCTAGCCGACCTCCAACTATGAAAATTGTAAGTAGTAGATGCTCTGTTGTTTCCAAAAATATATGTATATTGTTACTATTCCCTCTAGAACCGAAAGTGCTCAAACACTTTACAGCCATGAGCTGAGACTCAAGCAATTATGCCCATCCTCTTTCCATCAGATGTGAAACGTAGCCTGGGGGTATAAAAAATCAATGACGTCTTTTGAGCTCAATAGACGAAATTGATCAATGTATTGAAGAAATACTTCATCCAAAGATCTACCACGGGTGGAGTATCAAGTTAGTACTGAAATGTTTCTTTTACATAACGAATTTGAAAATTTTTATTCTTGATCGACTCTGAAAATTGTCAGATTTTTCAGAGATCCCGTGGCCCAAAATTCAAATTAATAATAAAATAGCGAAAATTCAAATCGATCATAGATTTGAGTTTTCTCAAGATTAATCTTGTGCAGGGCTTTTTACGCCCATGCTTGAGTACTCTAGTTCATGGAATCAAAGAAAATGTTGATGAAGCATGTCAAATATAAAAGAATTATCACATGATGTAAACTCTTTACTTAAAAGTCAGATAATTTTGAAAAGTCTCGCCGATGTTATTCGTGAAATGGTACAAAATGGGATCGATGCCCATGCTCTGAGTATTTCCCTCAGATTAGATGTTGATTTGGAAAAAGACCATATAGTTTTGAATTATGTGGATGATGGAAAAGGTATACACCCGGATTCTTTGTCGAAGTTTGGGAAACGATTTTATACATCTAAACTTGAAGCGAGTACCGAGGATAAACCTCAAGGGCTTGCTGTGTTGAAAACCGTTGATACCTTTGGATTTAGAGGTGAGACAATGCATGCATTAAGAAATTTATGTGATACAGTTATAGTTGTATCAAGGATAAAAGAATATAACAATGGATTCAAAGCCTGTTTTAGTGGCGATAGTCTGATTGGTAATATTGTTAAAAGTGATAAAGTCGTCAAAGTTGGGACTAACATTAAGTTGGTAGGTCTTTTTGATAAGGTAAACGTACGGAAAAGATTATTAATGGATACCTTGAGGAAGAGTTGGATTAAAGTCACTTTTGAGATTCGAAAGGCAATTTTGGATGGTATAATAAAATGTCCATTTACGAATATTGAAATTGAAAGAAATATTATCAGTAGAAGCAAGAATACTAGAAAAGTTATGGTGAAATGTAATTCCAAAAATCTGGTGGATAAAGTTCCTTTGCAACCGCAGATGAATGTTTTCAATACTATTTTCGATGGAATTTGCACAGAGTATGAAATTTGCAAAGTTAAATATAAGGAATTCGAATTGAAGGTTGGGATAGGAATTTCTACAACTCAGAATAAAAACTACCAATTCATTTACTTGAATGACCGACCTTTTTGTAATATAGAGATTTTCAAGCAGATAAACGATGCCTTCCAAAAAAACTATGATCTATGGGGCGACGATATTAGGATTGAAGATTCTGGTAAAATTATCAAGGCTAAGACTAATATGTTTGGTAAGCCATACAGCGTTAACCCTATTTTTCTTGCTCTAATCACTGCACCAGTTGAGGTTTCGGAGTTGATTCAAGATCCTAGCAAGGTTTGTTTTACTAGTAAAAATGAGAAGATTTTTTTATCCTTATTCAATAAGGCAATTGAGATTTTTTTTGGATTATTCAGCAAGAGAAAAAGTAAGGAAACCAAACCTATGACAGGTTTTAAAAAGATTAAAAAGATTTCTAAAATGAGGAAAGAAAAAGTAATTTTACATAGCAATGTAAGAATGTCTGATATGATAACTCATGAATTTGATGGGAGGCTATACAGTAGTAAAACATCGGGAAAATATCAGAATAGAAAGTTTGATATTCAAAAAATTCAAAAGGGCCTCTTGGACCCAACTCAAATTCGAGAAGATGTTACAAATCATAAAGTTTTGAAGTCCGATGAAATGCTACCTGATTGCAATAGTTGCTTAAATATTGAGACTCCATTGAGTCAATCTGAAGCAAGAAAGACATCTGAATTCTTCAATAAATACTTTCATGATAAGTTAGCAAAGAATGATGTTAGACTTTTTGAGCTTATAGGGCAGGTCGATAACAAATTCATTTTAGTAAAATTTCAGAATCGTATTATAGGCTTAGACCAACATGCCAGTGATGAAAGAATAAATTTAGAGAAGATGTATGAGAGACTTATCACTGATGCTGTGTTACAAAAATATTACAAACTTGATGAAGCCATTTTGTTAAATTTTGATAGCGAGGAAGAGATTGAGCTTTTAAAACAACATAAGAGCACATTGAAGATTTGGGGAATTTTGTTTGAAATGATTGATGAATTGAAGACCATTCAGGTCTCACATTTAACAACTATGGTAGCTCAAAGAGTTTCGAAAGATTTTGATATTCTTCGAAAAGGGATCATAGAATACATTTATAACATTGAGAGAGGAACCAAGAAAGCAGTAAAATTAGAAGTTTTGAAAAGTCTACATACTGAAGGGAATCATGATGTGAACGTCGTGATGCAAAACTATTGTCCTGCAATAATTGTTGAAACTGCCAAATCTAGAGCATGTCGAAGTGCTATAATGTTTGGCGATCACTTATCCAAGGAGGAACAACACAGGCTAATTGACCAGCTAGGGTCTTGCCAGGATCCTTTCCGATGTGCACATGGGAGACCATCTTTGTATCCACTTTGTGCACTAGAATGATAACTGGTCCTCAAGCTGTAACTGCTGTCACGACGGACGATACGCATCAAGAAGCCGTTTTTCTTTTTCCCCGTACTTAATTTACTGTAGCGAGTCGACTGATAGCGAGGGCCTAGGGTGGGGTATTTTTGTTCCTGATGGGGCCCTGTGCATGAATGTCGACATGTGCTGCCATGCCATTTCGCGCTGCTTGCGGGGGATGCGAAATGAGACCAGACCAGACCAGACCAGTCTTCCTTCGCTGGAAGCTGAGCATCCGACTCATTTGGCTGTATCTTCTAGTCTTTTTATTCTAATAAATAGGTACTATTAATTATACTGTTTTCTTTATCATTATTAAACCTGATTCAATGGCAAGAGATCTACAGAATCACTATCTTTTTGAAGTGGCTACTGAAGTAGCCAATAGGGTTGGAGGAATCTACTCTGTTCTTAAGTCCAAAGCGCCTGTTACAGTTGCAGAGTATAAGGACAGATATATGTTAATTGGTCCTCTTAATTACAAAAGTGCTTCTGTCGAAGTTGAAGAGTTACCTGTTAAGAATAGTGCTTTGAAAGCCACATTGGATTCAATGGAATCTAGGGGAATTAGATACATGTACGGTAGATGGTTAATTGAGGGTGCACCGAGGGTAATATTATTTGATCTTGGATCTGCTGCTTATAATTTGAATGAATGGAAAACTGATTTATGGAACATTGCTGCGATTCCAACCCCACCACATGATATTGAAAGTAACGATGCTGTACTCTTGGGTTATCTGACTGCCTGGTTTATTGGCGAATTTGCTGTTCATCAAACTGAAAAGGCTATAATTTTACATGCACATGAATGGTTAGCTGGTGTTGCTTTAACTCTTTGTAGACAAAGAAAGATTGATTGCTCAACAATCTTTACAACACATGCTACATTGTTAGGTAGATATCTTTGTGCTGGTTCAGTTGATTTTTATAACAATTTAGACAAGTTTGATGTTGATTATGAAGCTGGTAAGAGGGGAATTTATCATAGATATTGCATTGAGAGGTCCGCAGCCCATGCAGCTGACGTTTTCACCACTGTTTCTCATATAACTGCATATGAATCTGAACATTTATTAAAGAGAAAACCTGATGGAGTTTTACCGAATGGGTTGAATGTTGTTAAATTTCAAGCTGTTCATGAATTTCAAAATTTGCATGCTGAAAAGAAAGAAAAGATTAATGAATTTATTAGAGGTCATTTCTATGGTCAACTGGATTTCAACCTAGATAATACCTTATATTTTTTTATCGCAGGTAGATATGAATACAGAAATAAGGGTGTTGATTTTTATATTGAAGCATTAGCACGATTAAATCATAAGTTGAAAGCTGCTAATAGTTCTTTGACAGTTGTTGCATTCATTATTATGCCTGGAAAGACAAATTCTTACACAGTAGAAACTCTTAAAGGTCAGGCAGTTATTAGGCAGTTGGAGAATACAATTAAAGATATTCAAGATTCAATGAGTAAGAGATTATTAAATTGGTGTCAAGACCCTCATCACTTTAATGATCATAACAAGACGGAGCTTCCTGATTTAGATGATATTTTGAAGGCAAGTGATAGAGTTTTGTTAAAAAGAAGAATGATTGCAATGAAGAGAGATACTCTTCCAGCTATTGTTACTCATAACATGATTGATGATGCCACTGATCCAATTTTGAATCAAATTAGATCTTGCGAATTGTTCAATAAAAAGGAAGATAGAGTTAAGATGATATTCCATCCAGAATTTTTGAACTCTTCAAATCCAGTTTTACCTATTGATTATGATGAATTTGTAAGAGGTTGCCATTTAGGTGTTTTCCCATCATATTATGAACCTTGGGGTTACACACCAGCTGAGTGCACAGTTATGGGTATTCCATCAATAACTACTAACTTATCAGGTTTTGGTTGTTATATGGAAGATTTAATTGAGAATTCTCAAGACTACGGTATTTACATTGTTGATAGAAGAATGAAATCAGTTGATGAATCTATTAATCAATTGACAAATCAAATGTTTGAATTTACTCAAAAAACTAGAAGACAACGTATTAATCAAAGAAACAGAGTTGAAAGACTGAGTGATTTATTAGATTGGAAAAGAATGGGTTTAGAATATGTTAAGGCTAGAATGTTATCTTTAAGGAGAGCATACCCTGAGGAATATAATCAAAAAGGAAATCCGTTTGAGACCGATGAAAAGATAAAGTTAACTAGGCCTTTGAGTGTACCGGGTTCTCCAAGGGACAATAAGTATGGAGTAATGACTCCTGGTGATTTAGGTACTTTACAAGAGAATAATGATACAGACTATCTCAACTGGACTTTAAAAAGCGATGATGATGAAGATGTAACTCTAAGGGGTGCTTCTGTTGCTCCAAGTGACCATGAAGATTGAGTGTAACATGGACTATAATGGTGAAATCCCTTATTTTATAAGCTTGTAAGATTATGTATCTCAATAAATTGTGGATTCTGTACTAATTTTCTCATTGGCTGGGAAGAATTTTTTGTAATGACACTGATCTTATCGATATCGCTGGGAAAATCTCCATGCTGATCTGATGTGTTCAATCTTCAGTTCAACACAAAAATTCTTGCACTAAGAAAAGAGCACTTATATTATTAAACCATGTCCAATATTGTTGTTGTAGGTGCAGGTATTTTGGGATTAACCAATGCGCTAAATTTACTGAAACTGGATGAAAGGAACAAAGTTACTGTTGTTGCTCAACATTTTCCTACTGACTTTGAGTTCAAAAATATTTATACATCACCGATTGCAGGTGCTAATTGGTGTTCTTTTGCCAAAAAAGATGATTTTGTTGTTCAAGAAATTGATAAGATTGGTTACCGTACGTTTTACGAGTTTATCAAAAAGCGGCCTGAAGCTGGTGTTACTCAAAGAATTGATGTTGCGTACGTCACACATGAAAAATTCAAAAAGGATGGATATGTCAAAGAGTTACCTTGGTTTGGGTTTGGTGAATTTGCAAAAGAGATTGGTTTTAGAGAACTAAAAGAAGATGAATTTGACAATAAGAAATTTGCGTATGGATATGAGTTTAATGGTATGGTTATTAGAACAAGTTATTATATGACATTTTTGATAAATGAATGTTGGAAATTAAGTGGTGCAGCAGAAGGGCCAAATGCAAGATTTTCTATAAAGAGGGGAACAGTTAATGCTCTTAAAGATGCATTTCAATTACATTCGAGTGGCAATGAAGCTGATTTTGTTATCAATTGTACAGGATTAAACGTTAGACATTTAGAAGACATTGAAGATATTGAAAAGAAAAAAATGTTCCCTATTAGAGGTGTCGTTTACGTTGCTAAGAATACTACTGGGATTTCTAAAATTACATCAGTAGAAGCTGGTTTAGATGATGAAATGCTATATATTATGCCACGGCGTGAAGGTGAACTTATTATCGGAGGATGCTTTCAAAGTAGAAATGAATCTAGAAATGTTGAAGTTGAATTACGTGATAGAATATTAGGTAGATGCATGAAATTTCTCCCACAATTCAAATGGGATGGCTTAGAGATTATTAGAGAACAAGTTGGTTTTAGACCTGCAAGGAAGGGCGGTTTCAGAATTGAAAGAACTGGTAAAATTATCCATTGTTATGGTGTTGGAGGTTCCGGTTTCCAATCAAGTTGGGGTTGTGCTGATAAGGTTGCACAATTACTATATCAAAATGTTAGTAAACTATAATTAACATTTTATGTACTTTTTGTATTGTTGTTTAGGTCATTCAACTCATTTGAAACCATTTTAACTTTTTTGATTGTATGTTTGCGTATAGAAACCAAACCAATTTCCCTTTTGTGATTATAATTTGCACGACTGATATAAGATTCTATTGCATTCGTCACAAGTAAATTTGACTGATCATCAATGGCAATAAGAATTCCTGTTATTATTCGTCCATCTGTTATCTCAAAGATGTATGAGTGAGAAATTAAGTCGATAGGTTTCATTTAAAGTAAAAGTTAAAAATTGGTTGAAACTTTTCAGTATAACTTTATCTTTCCTACGCTATCAGATCCAATTCTTTGTTCAGATCATCGAAAGAAAACCATTATTGTCGTCTTACTGGGCCAACTGGTATGCATAAATTGTCGCGAATTTTGAGGATGAACAAATTAAGTTGAGCTTCGCGGGCCCGCGCGAGCAAGTTTCCCAGTGAAAATTTGAGTTCCTCTGATTTCCCCTCAAGACGTAAGTTTATTGACAATTTGTGGTTTTCACCACATTCAATATTAGTTTTGGAATCGTTGACAACACAGAACAATGAGTATCATAGACCACTCTTCTATTCAAAGAGTTTCTGAAGATGGGGGCTTGGAGAGCATAACTTTACGCTCTGATCTTGCAGCTAGGTATACTTTCCTTACGGAAACTCTTCTTGAAGGATTCAACCTCATAGGAATTCCAAGTATATACAAACAGTCAGTGGAGCTCACCGATGTGCTTCAAACAGATAAAAGTGAGATCGAGCTTCTTCTTGAGTGGGAGCAACGTTTGAGAGAAGAGGTTGCACAGCTTGAACAGGAACAACAACAGCAATGATCACAGTTTTTGATCATATGCCGAGCCCCTCCAATTTGCTAATCGACTTGATTTTTCTTAATTCGGTTTGCAGCCAGAACAGATGACTTGTACTAGTCATTCATGTTTTCCTGCCTAGCTTTGGCTTCCCCCTTTTATACGCTTCGCTTTTGTACATTAACCACTTTCGTTATTATAATTCGACATTTGATTGCAACGATGAATTCACAAAACAGGAGAATTGAGATGGACGTACGCAAACTACTTATGAGTGGTTTCGATGTCGCTTTAGTTAATGACAATCTCAGGGAATTTTATGTTTGCTTGCCTGGTCCTAAAGATTCACCTTATGAAGATGGACTTTGGAAACTCCACGTTGAATTACCAGAACAATATCCATATAAGAGTCCATCAATAGGATTTGAAACCAAGATTTTTCATCCAAATATTGATGAAAGTTCGGGATCCGTATGTCTTGATGTTATAAATCAAACATGGTCACCTATGTTCACACTAATTCACGTTTTTGAGACATTTATACCCCAGCTTCTCAATTATCCGAATGCTTCAGATCCATTAAACGGTGATGCAAGTTCACTATATTTAAGTGATAGGGAAGAATACATTGAAAAAGTTAAAGAATATGTTTTTCTTTATGCTAATAAGGAAAAAGTTCTTAAACAGTTTCGTGAAGAAAACGGAATAGAATCTGACACTGATGATGACTATGATGTTGATGATATAGATGGATTTGATGAAGTCATTGATGGGAAAATTGACGTGAAAGAAAACTCCGAGATTAATAATGAAAAGGCACACGACATTGATAGTGATTGTGATGAAGATATGAACGATGAAAGTGAGGATGAGTATGTAAGAGATTACGATGACGATAATAGTTTAGGTATGGATCTATAATAATTCTACTAATTAGCTAATAATTATGCATTACTGAACGTCTGTTCATCAAGCATGTAGCTTCAAGTTTATTTAGTTGCAAAGCCCCCTCCCTGACCGGTACAATCTATTTTTGTCCAGATCGCGTAATTATTATAAATAACTGCAGGAGTTAATGGACTAAATTTATTACCAACACGGGTGCAACATAACTTTTCAGTTTGTGTGATCTCAATATTAACATAAGACGTATTAACGGCTGGATTGAAAAGTATCATTTCAGAACAAGAGATGACTGCTTTGGATAAACCAACAAAAGTACAAAGGCGAATTTCGCTACAAACTACTAAAAGAGATGCTCAACAAATTGTACCTCCAGATACTATTCATTCAATTGTTGAACATCAAATACGAATGTTTAGGCTTAAATCTGCCAAATTTGATCAAGTTTATAAAAATGAACTAGATTTGTTAAGATTGAAAAAAATTACTAGTGATTGGATTTATGTGGCAAGCAATTACTGCGTTTTCTTAGCGGACATTGATCCGACATTATGCGCTGAAATGGCGATTGAATTGTTTACTGCGTTTTATCTGATTTTGAAGCTGGCATTTGAAGCTCTTACTGCTTTTGAGTACAGCAATTTATCAACGTCAGATAAAGGCCATATCAACATTTTTTATCAAAACTTTAATGAATTACTTAAGAATCCCAAAGCTCCGTATTTCAGTATTGTTGTATCTGAAACGGATAAGTTATTGAGAAATAATCAGTTTGACTTAAAATTTTTTGGAAAAAATAAAGATTTTAAAAGGTTAAGTCTTGATCCTAAGTTTGCACATTCGTTCCAATCTCCTTCTGACCTTTACCCACAATTTGGGGATGATGAGGACACCGCTACTGATTCTGATGAGGAATTCAACTTGAACTTAATAGATAGTGGCAGTGATAAACAATCATTAGAAATGAATTCTAAAATACCCGACTCTGGGTCGGATAATTCACAAATGTCACGTTCATTATTAAAGTTTATTGATGGACCGTCATTAAACTCTTTGAATACCTCATCCGTCGTCCTCATTAATATCAATAGTCAGACTATCAAATCAAGAAATAGGAAAATTATTACAATCAACCCATCTTTTGTGAAAGATTTACAATTTTATGAGCAATATGTGTTTCCTTCGATTACGCCTTATATGAAAGTTATATTGTTTTCCGAATCTTCACATATTACTCAATTAGAATTGTCCGTTTCCAAAATTCTTTATAAAGCACATTTTCAAAATTTGTTGTGGCTTGAAGGAGGTCTCAAGACATTCATGCAATACTGTACATCTTCATCAACAACCCAAAACATAGCACCTAAAATACCATCAATAAATGAGTTCAGCCAATTTGATTTTAAAGGTGTTAATAATAAGAGTACGCAAAACCCAACCATACCCCCTATTCCCCAGGCAAAACCTCTATTAAGCACAACTATGAATAATCCACTCCTTAATAATAGCATAAAGCCAGGCTACCCAACTATCGATGTTGAATATCAAAAGCAAAGCAATTCTACAGAAAATAAACTAACAAAAAATTTTAATCGACCCCAAATGTCTCTACCGATTTCATCGTTACCTTTAGCACCTTCTCAAGGAATAACCACTGTGTCACATGGATCATTGCCAGTTCCTCCTTTAACATACTCTGAAATGAAGTTACATTTTAAACCTTTGGTAACTTTGAAGAATATGGGATCGACTTGCTATATAAATTCTTTGATTCAATGTTTATTTTCATTGAACGAATTTAGAAACTTTTTTGTTAATGATGATATGATAAAAATGTACTTGATGAATCTAAAGAATACTCAATTACCATTGACATCTGTATTTCATGAGTTGTTCAATACTTTTTATCAAAAATTACCGTCTGGTTCCTTACCACCATTGATTGATATGAACAGGTTCTTGTCAGTTATTGCGAGACTCAATCCATCTTTATCAATTCCTAATGAACAACAAGATACGTCACAGTTTTTGTATTTTATTTTGGATGAATTACATACAGAGTTGAAATTAAAAGCCGAGTCCGCTTCAGATTTAGGATTTACTCAGGTAAATTCTTCAAACATTGAAAGTGAACAATATAATGATTGGAAAATTAAAACATGGCAAAAAGAGGGATTTAGTTTTATCCAAAATTTATTTAGCATAAAGGAATCTGTTGTTATGAAATGTGAGAGATGTGGATATAAAAGTATTAGGTATGACACATCTGTTATGATTCACTTATCACTAAAAGAATCAAGTACGTCATTGTTAGATATAATTATGCGAAACTTCTATTCCGAAGAAATGAGCGAACGATTAGGTAATGCTTGGGCGTGTGACGGCTGCAAAAAGGCAGAGAGTGATCTCGGTAAACTTCAGCAGAAGCTTGAAACACTTTTTGAAAATAGAATGGAGAAAGAAAAGTTGAGTGAAAAGGATGTTTCCAAAGAGAAAAAAAAGAGACATTTTTTTAAGTTTTCGAACAAACATGCGACCAATAATCCTAACCTTTTGACAAACGAGGATCTAACTTCAAGCATGTCTGATTTTAACGCACTAGATCAACAACTGACAGAATATGAAAAATCTGAATATAACAGACTCGCCGAAATTTTCACTAAAGAAAAAATAGCATTTAGATCAGTTGAACTGATTGAGCTGCCTAAAATACTTGTTTTTTGCCTTTCCGTGTTCAACACCAATGGTAGCGATGCCAAGACTACACTTAAAAACCTGCAATTCCCTGAAATACTAGATATGGGCTTTTCTAAATGTAAAAAGAAATATAAACTTAATTCATGGATTGATCATTGGGGTTCCAATTCTCATTCAGGCCATTACACAGCAACTATAAATTTTGAAGGAGATAAATGGATTACATGCGATGATGATAGATTGGGGAGTCCAAGTAAAAAGACGGGGATTGTCAAAGATAGCAATGTTTATTTATTATTTTATGAATTGTATGATTCTTAGACCTGAATTGCTGGTAGAGCTGCTAATCTAGAGCTTACGAATAGAGAATATTTTGGAATATTATGGAAGCGTTTTACTATAACTTTTTCATTGTGAGAATGAGCTAATATATCGAAGTTTTTACAGCTGCATTCAAAATTAAAGATTTGTAAAGGTTTGCCAGATAGTATTACACCACTAATCAGATGTATGAATGAACAATTAATGGACATATATTTTCTAAGAGATTTACATCTTATCAACCAAGGAATGATTTTACCAGAAGTTTCAGTATTGATTTTTCCGGCTAATATGAACAACTGTTTTTATGGAATATCAACGGAGAAACATATGATCATTGAGAGAGAAAATGTCCGGTTTAACATCTGTATATATATATATGTATGGAATGTTTTTGAATCTCACATCTTGGAAGTTTATAAAATTTTCTGCCAAAAGTCATTAAAGCTTAAATTTTTGTTTCATTTCTTTTAGGGCGAGTTGCTGTATAAATGAACATCTTACGAAACTCAATCAACCTTTACTTCAAACCTTAGAAAACACCTTAAAATAATGGTACGGCGTTGCTTTATTTGGAATTCTTTTGCTTTCAAATCTACTTAAATTATGAAATTGATTCCGGGATCTGTCCACAAACACTAATTTTAGAAAATGGTTTTATCCTTAAAGTGATATTGGAATTCTTTGGTAGCCACATACTTGCCGGCCAGTAAACATTAGATGGTGTCTGCGATTTTGGGCACTATATTTTGCAATATTTACAATTAAATTTAACTTACGTCAAAGAAATTTATAATCAAATTGAAGTTGACTCAGTTGATGCATTTCAAGGTCGTGAAAAGGATTGAATTATTTTATTTTGTGTTCGTACTAATACTTTTCAACCATTTGAATTTTTCCGTAATCCACGTAGATTAAATGTTGCATTAACTTATGCTCGTTATGCTTTAGTGATTGTTAGTAATCCAAAAGCTTTAGCAAAAGGTAAATTATGGAATAACCTTTCAACTTTTTTTATAGAAGTACAGGTTGTTTGCTACGATGGACTTTTCATGTACTAGGTAGAAAGGACGTGATTGAACAAATGAGCAATTTCTATTTTTAAGGCATCCAATGAATGTTCATGCTTGTTTGTTATCTTTCAATAATCTTTAAGATTAAAAAGAATCAAGAGTTTGACAATTATACATAGTGCTATTCAACGATGCTATACAAATGAATGCTTTCTATAACTTCTTAAACTATTTATTAGCTCTGTAGATACTAACTCCGCTCCAATACAAATAGAACGTTGTAAACTGCTGATATAATCCAATTCTTCTACTGAATTTGATATCTGTTTATTCAAAGTCGATTTCAAGGTTAGATTATTGCCTCAAAGTTTTCTGGACCATAGATATTCTTGGCGGTTGCCATGTACTGAAATTTAATAGTAGACATACAGGAGTCCTAAATTTACACGTCATGACTTGCAAGGTATTTATCAAGCAAATATCTACTTGTGACTGTTTTTTACTGAAACTTTGACTTGGTCACTCAAACTTCTCGTCGGATCCAAAGACTAGTTTATTATGACAATGGTTTATTATGACTTACATGAAGGTACTGAAAGTTCTTGAAAAACAATGAAAATAATCAGAACACACGCTGTTAACACGTCTAATAGTCGCTTCTCGAACTTAATGATCTTTGCATATTGTTTAATTATGGGTATGCAGGAAGAAAGTCTTGCTTCGTATATGAGTGCGCGGCTGTAACACTTTTTTCAACTTTAATCTATTTCCACCGTTTGCGTGATATTGTTCGATTTTCAGTAGATGAATCTTTTAAAGACATTTTTTCATATACAACATAATGCTAACAGAGTGGTAGCTTTAGAATTCCTTATTAAATTAATTAGTTTTTTTTTTCAAATTCATGTTATAGAATTTCTAGGGCTGGCAGCCTTATTAGACAGCAACCGGGTTTAGATAGAACGTTGGGTATTGTCCTTACTATAGACCCATTTTTGCATTATTCTTGCAAGGGCATTGTATTTCATTGACTTAATAGATATGTGATAACATGGCGTAGATTATCATGACTATGACTCAAAAAAGTATTTCCTGTTATTCAATCAAAAGCCGCCTTTTGCAAAAGCCCAACTAAACCTGAAAATTTAGAAAGTTATTATTTAACAACAAATGCCACTTTTTAAGCTACTACTTAGTTTCAATATAATTATGTCAACTATCATTAAGTACGTACGTTTAACATAGTTACAACAACATGCGTGATCTTCAATGAAGATGCAGGACTGTCCACTAAGAAGAATGATAATATATTGATTAGCAAGTCTAATCGAGCTTTAGGTCTGAGTAATTTTGCCGTGTTACCAAGAACTAACCAGTCTTTAATTGATCTTCAAATGTACTTTACAAATCATAAAAGCAACTACAAGGTCAATAGAGTGACTAACCAGCTACCCTGAATGATAACGTGGTCTTCAGACATTATGAAGGATTTCTTACTACATTCGTTGATGGATGTTAGCTGCAGCAAAGTTGGTGTTACCTTAGTTATAATTTTGGTATAATCTGAGTTATTTTGCTTTAAGGTACCCCAATAGCTCCGGACCTACAGCATTGATTAATCCATTATAACCAAAAACAACTGGAATTCTATGCATTATTGACTCTGAAACAACTGACAATTACAAAACCCCTACGCTAAGAGGAGAGAAATACTTGACTACGTTGCTACCATCAACAATTTCCAGCTTCTCTAATATTAACTAAATATTTTTACAATTAAGGTTGAATAGCTTGCCAATATATGGCTCTATGAAAATCGAAAGTTGCGGTAGTCTTCGTTATTGAACAATAATTGATATTGAAGCATCAAGTTATCAAAACTTAAATTTTTTATCAGCAAACTGGCAGAGATGGACTTTACAAAACTATACAGGTTAAACTATTGCCTTTGACTTTGGCGGTACCAAAATTTAGTTTTATATCAGCAGCAGTGTATTCTATCCTTGAGTAGATACCTCAGTTTTGTTTTTGTTTTAATGTCTTGATTGTAGTAAATACTGCCATAATTAGTTAGTTGAGTTTCACCGACTAGTGGGTTCTGCCTACAACTTGTTGATATTTCTCCAACAGTTTGAAAAATGTGAACACCGGTTTACAAACATGTCACATATTATGTCTCAAACAGAGGAATTGAAAACAGAGAGTGCTCAAAAAATCCAAAAGATCTCTACAAGGGTATTTTCAACCCAAAAATACATTCAAGCTGTTTTTTTGAGGATTTCAACAAGACCAAGCTCATGCTTTTAGTGGTAAAACGTAGGCGTTTTGCTTTTGTTGAGATCAGATTAAACTCACACATACTTGTCTGCATCTATGTTTTAACTCATTCATTTGTGGAGGCTCAGCCCTTTAACTAATTTCCGCAATAAATTTATTGCATGCACTTGAATGATTTTTTTCAGTTTGAATTTTGCAAAAAATCATTTGACTTCTATTAGCTAACATACACTATAGAATAAATTTCAGATTACATTTGATGTCAATAATATCTATTACAAATCCTGTAGTTTTGGGCCAGAAGCGGATTGATTCTGCAGAAGAAGAGGAGGATGTTGTGATTGGAAATTTTGAAGATCAAGATAATGAGGAACTGGACGAATTTTTAAATGTTAAACAACGAAAAATGATAGGATTGCAAATGAGTGATATAGTAACTCCTGGTGAACTTATAACAGGGGATGCAACGTGGATGAGAGGGCATGGTACTTACTATCTTGATGAAAATACATATTCATCGGTTGCTGGTACAATTTTGAAGGTTAACAAATTATTGGCTGTTGTACCATTTAAAGGGAGATATAGACCAGAAACTGGTGATCATGTCATTGGAAGAGTTATTGGTATAAGTAACAAAAGATGGAGAGTTGAGCTTGGTGCAGAACATGCAGGTGTTTTATTGCTAGGTGCAGTTAATCTTCCAGGAGGAGTATTGAGACGTAAAAGTGACTCGGATGAATTACAAATGAGGATGATTTTGAAAGAAGGTGACTTGCTCAATTGTGAAGTTCAAAGTACATTTTCAGATGGTAGTGCAAGTTTGCATACTAGATCTTTGAAATATGGGAAACTAAGAAATGGTATGTTTGTGAAAGTCAGTCCGTCTTTAATTGTAAGAACCAAAAATCACATGCATGAAATACCTGGTGGTGTTTCAGTTATTTTAGGAGTAAATGGATATTGTTGGATTTACAAGACGAAAAATATTTCGAACATCTCAACAACAAATAGCTCAACCAGCAAAGCAGAAAGTGCATTGAAAGCTGCAAATTCTACCACAGGTTATTCTGCTGGTATGGGCAGTATAAGCATCACTAGATTGGAAGAAGAAAGTTCATGGGAGATTTACAGTGATAAGAATGAACTAATAAGTACAAGTATAAAGGAGACAATTTCTCGTTACAGATGCTGTTTAGTTGCATTGGATTTTTGTAGTATATCGATTGACGTTAAAAGATTAGTTAAGGCCTATGAAATTAGTTTAGGTTATGGAGAAGTAAACAATCTAACCAATGAAGAAACAAAGAAATCAATTGGAGAGGATTTGCTAAATAGTGAAAAAATGAGAGGGGTCGTTGTTTAATCAGCTTGTATGATTGAGATAATTTTGAATATATCTTAAATCTATGTGACGTTCAGGTCTGCAAAAATTGAAAGAAACATATCAAATGATATTTATGTAACGAAAAGTTGAATATAGAATTCTAATTGCTTATATACTTCGAATTAATCTTCAAGTCGTACCCTAGTTTTCTAAGAATGTCAATAATATGTACATGAACAAGCTGAAACTGAGAAGCAAGATTTTTGAGGGGCATTTGAATCTTTCAAACCCGATAATTATAGTAATAACAATAGTATTGAATAAAAGAGAAGCTATATAATCACATGAAGGTTTTTTATCAAACCCCAACTTGTTGTAAAAGCTAAAAGTAACTATAAACTTGGTGCATATACAAAATACAAGAACGATATTGTAAATTAACCCTTTGATTGCTATAAATCATTGTCAAGATTAACAACATGAAATTTTGAGTGGATGCGATTTCTTATTAACGAATGGACTTCCCAATAAGCAGAGTGATTGAAAATTAGCAGCTAGTGAAGTCTTTATACCGAGACTGTTAATTTCGGGATTGAATGTCCTCAACTGCGGTGCAAGCTTGAATGCTTTCAAAACAAAAGTTGGTTAACTTTTAGTGCTGATGCCTATAAGTATTGATGCCATTATTATTTTTTGCTGATTTCATCTGACAACGAACTAAACATTTAGATTTGTGAAGTACTTTATGTTTTCAAGACAAACATTAAGTATACGTTTTTTTATAGATCTATTTTATATTGTATATATTCTAAACCTTATAAAAATTTGTAATAGTTACAGATGTAGAATATGTATGTTGAAAATAAAATTGAACTGGAAGCAAATATATAGCTTCAAGATTTTATTGAACAGTTGAAACAGATGTTTTTTCAATGGTATAAGCTTCAATGAACGTACAAGTTTTTGAGCTTTTGAAACTTTTCATCAGAAATAACTTCGTTAAAAGTTGCTCCTTTAAAATTGTTGATAATTTTCTTTTCGAATTCAGTTCTATCTTTTGATTGCATTTGACCATTATTATATAATTCATGTATCAAGTCTTCTTCACCAATCACATTTACTTGTTTCCCTCCATTATAAATGACCTCTGCAATGTCATGTAATATATTTGCTGTTAAACCCCAACAATTTCTTGTTCTAACATCAAATTCTTGATCTTCATGCGTTTCATCTTCACTTGTAGGTGGAGATAAATCCTCAACTTCTTGTAACCAACTAACTTCACATGGATTATGTAAAGGAAAAATGAATGATCTTAAATTCCATGGTAAACCTGCCCATTTAGTCTTAATATGACTTTGCTTTAAGCATTCCTTTAAGTGAAAGTTCTTAGTTTTCGGTTGTAAAAAATCTCTTAATGGTACTGAAAATATACTCGAGGATTCACCAGGATTAAGTACTAAATCTCTCAACCAACGATCTTTTAAATGAATATCTTCTTTCCAATTGATATAACCAATACAAGGAGCTACTGCAAGGAATGTTCTTGCTAGATAAGCTGGCAAAGTCATCAATTCATCAATGACAAATCCATATTGCTTTAAAAGAAAGTTATTGTGACGAGATATTCCAATTTCCTCTTCCATTTCACGTCTAGCACATTGAAACTCACTTTCTAAACCATTATCAGCTTTTCCACCAGGGAAAGAAACATGACCTGAAAAATTTCTCAATTGTTTTGACCTTTTAGTTAAAATAACACGAAGTTCACCATCATTACCTAAAAATAATAAAACCATAACAGCTGAACGACGACATACAGGTAATTTATGCCATATACTGAATTTTTTTTGATTTTCAAAATAAGTTGGTTTATAGTTGAATAGATTAGTCAAATATTTAGAATCCATGGAGTGTCTAGTTATTCTATTTTGGTAGTTTGATTTTGCCGGTGGAGGATCAGGGTAACGAAAGTTCAAAGAGTTTGTATTATCTCTGCTCAAGTTATCTAATGCATATAAAATGGAGTGATTGGAATCAATATGACCTTTACTAGACGAGTTATTTGAACTTGTTAGAGAAGCTGCAACAGCTGAATAGAATGTCTTGTTCTTTGTTAGCGATGCCACGTGAGTAGACGTGCGTACCGAGGAAAGCATGTTGTCACGTGATTTGAAAGAGCGAAAACTATATTATGCTTGGGAATTCTCTGTCTGGTTGACTCAACAGACCGTGTCAGCAAAGGACGCTTTTTAAACCGCGGCTTTCCCCACACGCTGTTTTCGTCAAAGGGGGCTCAGCAAAGCCACAAAGGATGGGGAAAAATATTTAGACAGATTCTGTAGCGAGATCTGATTAGACTGGTGTTAAGGGAACTATATGAGAGTATACTAGGGTAGGAAACTAACTATGTTATTTCCAGGACGATTGGTCGAAGTCTCCTTGAGACTTCTCCAAGGTGTACTGGTGTATTATAAACAGGTCTTGAATCCTGTTACAGATTCTGTATAATAAATAATATATACGAGATCTCGTATATATTATTTATACGAAAAATTTCACTGCATGAGCGGCTTAGCTAACCATCCACAGAATGTCCATTGCTGATTTACAACTTACCCATACTTACTTACACACATTATACAGTGACACAGAAGGAAATATCAAATTCAGTTAGCAATCTCTTTGGTTTTGTTACGCAACACCAGTAGCTCATCTGTCAAGCTTTTAAGTGCATTCAGAATACCGCTAGTACCACCTTCAATATTGAAATTTTCACTCAAAATTTGTCTTGCACCTAAAACTGTAACACAATTTTCAATTCTTGTAATTGTGTGATCAAGTAACAATAACATGAACGATTCAACATTTGCCATCTTTTCATTCATGGTTTCTTCTGCTTCTTTCTTTACATCTTCCGTAAATTTTGTATATTGGTTAACAGTACCGCCAATCTCAAATGCTGACAGATATGATAAAACTTTCTCTAATCTTAAAGCAATTTTACGTAAAGTCCATGCAAATTCAACAGTCATACCACTGGCAGTCAATTGATTAGATTTATTATCAATTTCACCATTTTTATTCACCAATACTTTCAATCTAGAACCAAGAGATTGAGGAAAAATTAACCAGATATTCTCTGGAGTTTCCAAACCTTTCAATTTTTTAGCACCAATACTTTCAACAACCATACCAATGTTTTCGATTTGAGAAATTTGATTTTCAACATCTCTACTTTTGGCTTTATAACCATAAGCTCTATTAACATCAAGTTTACCTTCTTCAATTTTTTTATGAATCTTTCTCACTTTTTCCAATTCATGATAAAAATCATTACTCATAGTAATTTGACCACCATCTGCAACAGCTGAAACTCTAGATGCTCTATTAACCATAGGCCCAAAATAATCCATTCTTTTAGTAACCACATCCATCTCACAAACAGGTGTACCCCAATGAATACCCATTCTTACAGATAATCCTCGGAAAATCAGATTACCTTCAGTATCTTTAATTTCTAATCCTTGATCACTTGAAAGAATTTCTGCTGGCCAATCATTGGTTGTAAGTAATTGTTGTTGAACGATAAAGCACCATAGTAGAGCTGCAGTAGGTGTAGGAAAACTAACAATAAATGCATCACCTTCAGTCTTAACTTCATAACCACCAATTATTCTTAATTGTCTTCTCATAATCGCATTATGAACTTTAATAGCACTTCTCATAGCTGCAGGATAGGTATCCCATAATAACGTCGAATTTTTAATATCAGTGAAAACCATAGCTAAATCTCCAGTTGGTGGTTCAATTTCATCATCTAATTTCCTCAAAGTAGAATCTTCAGGTTTAGAACTACTATGATGTTTCTGTTTCGTAGTAAATTGTCTCAAAGACAAAACCACTGCCGTTAGTTTGGTATTTTTACCACCATATGATATAGCAAAATCTCTCAATTTCTCTGCAGCTCCAATTGGGTTAGATTTCTCTTGTCTGATAACATCAGCTGCTAGTTCATACGAAACTCTTTTCCAAATTTCGCTGGTGCAAATGGCAATCATTTCCTCATTTTGTGTAAGTTTAAAACGATGAATGCTTGGTTTCGCATTTATATGAGGCATCAATCTGAGAAATCCAACAGCTCTAGAAACATCTGAAACACCATCTAATTTACCATCAGTGGTCACAAAACCACCGGAGTCTCTGATTCTTTGATATTCCTTTGGTGCATAAGGTTCATGCTTAGTTGTAATTATATTAAACTCGCCATTAGATTTGGTTAAAATTCCCATAATATCACCAACGTTGGCAACATAAACATAATCCTTTTTGATGTAAATAATCGCCACAGAGCATCCAGACAACCCATCTTCCTCCAAAGTTAACTCATCGGTTGTCTTAGTTCTATGAGCAGCCGCTGAACTAAATGTAGATGATTCATCTTTATTAATCAAAATACACATTTCACTATTCATTGTTAAGAAAGCTCCCCTCAAACAATCTTCCACAGTTTTAGGTGGATTCCCTGAAACTACTATTTGACCTAATGTTTCCAGCTCTTCAGCAAGATGAATCTCAAATGTTTCTTGTATAATTTTTGAAATTTTATCACCACCCTTTTGAACAGAATTTTTTCCATCATAAATTGTAATCAAAAACTCATCAGAATTCCCTCTGAATTTTTCTATAACAACATCTCTTGTTGTCAAGGCATCAATATTTTGACCTAAGGTATCGGAAATTCCGTACCCAAAATTACCCAATTGAGAGACAGTAGATCTAACTCTGGTACCTACACTTTGATCAGGAACTGCATCAGTTGTAATCGTAACATCCATCAAACCTAACATTCTCAAATCTTTCAATGATAAAAATGAATCAAGTTTCTCACCAGTTTCTTCATCAATATTTTGTTGTGGTTTAATCTCCAATCTTTTATTACCTGAAAAATTTAAGAATCTCAAACTTTTATTGTAGCACCAATTCCAATCATAGGGAACATTACCAATGTTATATTTTAGTTGATTACAGCCAACATCAAGAGATGTTAACTGATTCAACTTCGAGAGTTCTGCTGGTAATGTACCGAACCTATTACCATTCAAATGTAGCGTCTTGATATTTTTCAGTTCATCCATATCTTCTACAGGTAGAGAAGATAGGAAATTTCCAGATAAAAATAAAGTTCTCAGTTGCGTGAAAGAAGAAAGATAACCAGTTGGAATTTCAAAAATATCATTGTAAGATAAATTCAAACATTTTAAATTACGAAAAAGGGAGATTGTTGAAAATACTGAATCGGAAAGTTTATTATCACATAAACATAACTCTGTCAACGATGCTGCTAGAGTACGCTTTTGTTTATCCATTAGTAGTGAAAATGAACCATTTTCACTTATTCTTCTGGATTTGATCATCACATTAAACTTTCCTGGGAGTTCAGTTATTCCATCTTCAGCTTCATCTGAAAATAGAGCATCCTCATCAGACTCTGTATTGGTGCTTTTTACTTTCTCCATAATTACTGGAGTACTATATTGGTTGAGCATATATTCAGGAGGATCAGGAAATGACTCTAATAAATTTGATGCCAGATTTAACACTTCCAAATTACTCAAATACCACAAATTTTCATTAATTTTACCGATGTTGTTCAAATGAACATCTAAAGTTCTCAAATTCTTCAACTTACAAAGGGAATTTGGTAATCCCGTCAAGTTGTTTCTCACTATGGACAAATATTGTAAACATTTCATATTTTCAAAATGATCAGGTAACACACTCAAATGATTGTGATCTAGTATCAATTTCTCAGCTGCAACTAACCTCGAAGTAAAACTACACGAGGTAAGTTTACCCTTTGAAAAATCAATAATTTTCAAATTCCTCATATCACACTCAAAATAAACATATGTCAAAGGATTTATATTAATCTCTATTTCAAATAAATTAGGAGCTTTTGATCTAAAGACTGAAATATTATTACCAGTAGCTCTGATAACTTCAAGCTTGGGAGAAGATTTAAGAGAATCAATAGATGTGAGATTGTTGAAACGAACATCTATCTTAATCAAATTCTGCAATGACTCCATAAACTCAGGCAACTCACCACTCAATCTGTTGCCGGCAACAGAAAGTGTTTCTAGATTCTCAAGTTTTGCCATACCTCCTGGGATTTCACTGATAGCATTATACGCCAGATCTAACTTTTTGAGTTGTTTTAATGAAAAGATTTGTGAGGGTATAAACTTGAATCTATTTGATGCTAAATTTAAGGATTGTAGGTTCCGAAGCTCTATGAAAGAATTAGGTAAATAGGATAACCTATTACATGAAATATTGAGCAAGTTCAATGTTTGAAGCTTTGAAATCTCTTCAGGTAACATTTTTATGTAGTTAACTTCTAAATCCAAATTAACCAACCTAGGTGTGTTCACTATGGGCATAGGGAAAACAAGACTACCACTCCTGCTAAATATCAAAGTAGTCAAGTTACGGGAATCATGCATAAAATCGTTTGTGAATTCAAGTGAAGGATTTTGGGACACATCAAGTGTTATAATGGGTTCAGCATAGAGGAAATTTGGTATATCTTGTAAATTCCAGTTTGCAAGATTGACATTTTGTGAATTTATCATTCGCTTTCTCTCCTCACTAATTATTTCAATTCCTTTTTCTTCAACCACAAATTTGAACAAAAAACTCAAATCTTTTCTTTCAATATAATCCAAGTTATCCTTTTCAGTGTATCCATATAAAAACAACATTTTTCTTTGAATTTTCAATGGTTTCTCATCAGCAGCAAGAGTTCTAGTCAAGCCACCACATTTTAAAACCAGTTTATGTTCATCATTTCGATTTAAGAATCTTTTCCTACGTAGTGTAGTCAGAATGTCAGATGCCGTTGTATCGAGTTCACATGGTAAAAGCGACGCTTTCTCCCCCTTAAATATTCTAACAGAGGATTTTGAGGAACCACTTAACTCTTTAGTAGGTCGTTTAGATTTATCAGATCTACCCTGTTTGTTACCCATAGAAAAACTTGTAAACGAGCCAGGTAACATTTCCAGCATGCCACGAGTTGATTCATTTGGACTAATCGCCAAGGTTGAATTTTCCGCAGATGTTGTAGAAGAAATTGAATCTTCTAGAGAAACTGAGCTAGATACATTCAAATTTTCACCTATTTTGTTTTGTTCTTCAATTGATTCGGCTCTAACTTTCCAGCTCTCTGGAGCTTTCCATTCTGAGTTGTTTTCACGAGACGCATGAATTAAACTAGCAGTTGATACTACTCTTGTCATGTCAGCGTTTACAGCGTCTGATGTATCAAAATCATCCAACTGAATTCCATAAGACTGAGCAAGAGAGTTATTTATTTTCATTGGAGCTGCAGTTGGAATATGACTCAGTCGATTATTATCCAAATCGTTAAAATCATTTGAATGGAAACTTTTAGACACTGGAGCAGTAGATTTAGAAGTTTTTGGGGCAGGAGTTGTAGTAGAAGTGATTGGTGGGATAGAAGAGCTATTGGCCGAAACTTTGTTGTTGATGTTGGTATTGTTCATCAACTTTTTAACCCAGGAAAACTTCTTTGCCCTTGAAGATCGAGGGTGGGTAAATTGTGGTTTATCCATATTCTGCATGAGAGAGGAAGAAGTGTGACTATCATAATACAGAGAAACATAAAACGTGAAATACCATAAACTTTATATATTATCTCGACGGATTTAAATCATATATAGCGCAATTCTTAGCGACACTATTTTTATATGCAGTACTATAAGATAATCAGACCTCATATATCAAGGAGGGGTGGTAGAGATTCTTAACTGGTAATGTAACTACATGTAAATTCTATTGTTACTGTTATTGTTACTGTTATTGTGATTTAAATAAAAGGTCGTCTATATGTATGGACTGCATGTGTCGCTTATCTAATTACGTGTGCGAATTCACACAGCAACTTCTTCTTATTTCCTAAATTAACTGATCTCAATATTACAACATACCTCTCTTTTGGAAAATCCCTACGAGAGTAATATTTGACTCATTATGTAGGAATAGGAGTGAAGATATCGGTGAAAGTTTGTCATTGGGAGATCCGTGCCAAAACTTTCTGTAAAACTGCAAATTAGAGATTCGAGAATCAATTTTTTGAGCTAAAATTAATATTAATTGATACTTTTTGTTCCACGCAAACTTGCATTTGCAGGCCCTCGGCAAACTCCTTCTTACTATGTAAGGTTGAAGAGAAGGCCCTACATACATTAAAAAGTGATTTGCTCTTCTAACAGCTCACTACTATAAAGCTTTGATACGATAGACTTGACAACTGCAAGTTGTTATGATCACAGATATGTTTAGAAAGCGAGATCCGATTTACAAACACGGCAATCACCCACCAAATGTAGGAACACACTCTGCTTACATTGTTGATAATACCCAGAACGATCATTTCGGGAATTTTGGCGACCGGGAAGTTGGCAATGAAGAAAGCAATTCTTTCATCAATAGTAATAGAAATTTGTTTCAACAAACGACCATACTGGAGGCAGATAAAGAGTACAATTTTTACATGCCCTCATTATATGGCCTAAATCCTCATTCTCATGCTCCAACTCCCTCAATCAAAATTTCGGATAAATTAAATTGTTTTAGAGTTGTGGTTATACAGGATGCTGGAATTCGCAAAAAACATCCTCTCTTTGATTCAGCTATTCCCATTTCTAAACATTTTCCATCTATGCATCATAAACTCAATAAAACAATTCATCATTCTATAACTGAACTCTCCCTATTCATGTTTGGTTGTTATGGTATGCCTATCTCGGAAAACAATGTTACTACGAAAATGCACTACTTACCGGCTCTAGCGAATATGAGTGCCTCTATACTGGTCACCAGATTATTTTCAATAGATTCATCCTTTAAACTAAAACCACATAAATTCTCACGTACAACATTAGAGTGGGATCCGCGTCCAATCTTAGAATTAGATGAACTTCCTATTAATGAGAACTCATCTATAAGGTTTTCTTTAGGATTCATTATACCCGTATCTTCATCAATCGAATCAGTTAAAGAAGAAATAACAGATATATGGCCACAGATATCAGAGAGCATACGTTCAATGCAAGATGTTGTATGCTCAAGTTTGAAACATCAATTTACCTCGCAAAAATCTAAAAAGGCTCAACATCATCAATTTTTACAACAAAATCACCAACAACAATCACCCTCTGTATATATATCACCAAACCACTTGAGTCATAGTCCTAATAATTCTGGGTTTCAAACAATAATGCATGCCAAACCTGATTTCCCATTATACTGTTTACAGACAGAAATTGAAATTTATAAAGAGCTATCGCAATTATTGTCTCATATTGTGTCTCTTGTCGAAATTCCTAGACTTTTTGTTGATTTAAAGCACTCCAACCAAGCATTAATCAATTGGGCAATAACTTTATCTTTATGGTTAAAATTGAAAGATGGCAAAGTACATCAGTCAGAACCTTCTTTAAATGCAGAATTTCCGAACCAGATGCACAACTCATCAGAATCGCTTAAGTTTTTGGCTTCTCTTTTGTATATACTATTACCTTTACGAAATGAACTGCTAGAATCACCTGAGTATGTCATGAATTTGAGGTCAAAACTACGAGTAGTAATTTCAACAGGAAACCCAATCGTTTCTCAAAAGCTTATATTCATAATCTCTGGTATTTTGGGGTATGAGAAGTTTTCCCAGATGTATAATTATTGTGAAGAAGTCAAGAATAATTATCGATTTGAGGTACCTACAAGATTGGAAAAATCAAAATTGCCATTATCCGATCCCGAGAATGACCATGGAAAGAGGAACATACTAACCAGAAATAATTCTCTTTTCATAGATATACCCTCTAATAGTTTTGAGAATCAAATCAAATCAAGTGGATTTAGTATTCCTTCTCCTAGTGTATCTACCATCTCTGCGAACGTCCAATCACAAAGGATACCTGTACCCTCCATGAATAGAACCTCTTCATATGCATCATTACAAAGTCTTTCAACTTCATATAACGGCAACTTCAGCGGAAGTATAGGATCACAATCCTCTTCAACTTCTTGGAGAAATAATTTTGGATCGTTTATGGACCGATGGAAATCATCCATGTCACCTTCTCCCACAACATCTCAGATGTCACAATCTCATTCACACTCTTCACATAATGATACACCATCTCCCAGTTTAGAATATGATGAATATCCTTGGTTTTTAATGAAAAAGCCCACGTCAGCGAATGAAAATCCCTGCTCGTCACCGGCACCTTCTTTTGTTTCTCTTCACACTTCTTCTACACAACAACCTAGTAAGTACACTTTAACAAACAATCCCATGATAGGTAATTACAAATCAAAGAATACAAAAAGTACATTGGATATTAATCGGTCGTCGAGCAGTTTAATTGGTACCAAATTCAGTATGATCAAAGAAAGTGTTCACCAAAGCATAAATATTATCATGACTGAAGATTTCGAATGTTTTCTTTCTGAATCTGATGAGTCAGTCATTGATGTGAATTCTAAAGGCAAAATATCAGTGGATGTCCCTATCCCACAAATATCTCTCCCACTTTTGGTTGGCTGTATCTCTCATTACAGACCCGAATTTAGTATGATGTCATGTCCTTCCAAAAATTTGAAAGATGATTTACTTATTAATTCTATGAAAGAAGATTTGAAAAATGACAGAATTAGTGAAAGTCGTTTATATTTCATTAATCTTGGAACGAGAAATGTAGATTTTATTGAAATGAAAAATAAAAAGCTAGATTCCAACAATGAATCTCTGTCTGATTCGGCAAAGAGTGAATCTCACTCCAAATCTAATTTGACGAAGAATTTTGCATCCAATTTTGAGCTTAAGCAATTCAGTTTACTTTCTCCAACAAAACATCTTCAAGATCTAAATACCCCAGGAATAACACAGTTTGGCAATATTTCGATGGAAGATCAAATACAATTATTCGATCACTTGTTAGAAAAGATCGCCTCGATTATCAACAACTTTTTTTACGAGATCAGTATTAATGATGCTGATATAACTGTTGAAAAAGAAGATAAATGCTGTAGGTCGATCAGACAACTAATCAATGAACTTTTAGATGCTGCACATGTTTAGCCGAAACAGCAAAATCACTGTTATATTTTTACATAGATGTATACAAAAATATTAAAGATAACAGATAATTATTTCGAAAGCTATAAATTGGCACGTTCAGGAGGAGAAATTTCATGAATGTGAACAGTTGCACTGTTCAAGCCTTCAATATTGGCAACACTTAAGGGTGTTATAAAAATAGTTTGCCTTTTTGGGTTTTCCGCTACTTTTTTCAAAATTAGCTTCAAGGCAATCCTACGATTGATCGTGTCCATGAAAACATCAAATTCGTCCAAACCTCTAATTCTGGAATGCATGGGACCCCAAATGGCAAATAAAAATGCAATTTGACTATATGACTTCTCACCCCCAGAGAAGGATTCAACTGCTCTTAGTGGGCCATCCTCTTTAGTGGCAACTTTCAAGGTTAAAGTGCCCTTTTTAACATTAAATTCAATCTTACCCCTAAATCTCCGGATTTTGAGAGCACCAACAAACACAGATTCGACCTCTTGAAATGTCAAATACGTTGTTTGAATAAGGTTTTGTAAACGGTTGGACATGGCATTTTGTAGTGAATTATGAACATCAATTGTTTCTGTGTATTTACTTTCAAATATCTTAAGATTTTTGCGAGCATTCAACAAATTAGCCTCAGCTTGTGCCTTAGTAATTCCATGCCTATTCTCTGCCTCTTTCAAACGTTCATCAATTTCAGCAATTTGTTTTTGAATACCGTCTTCTGTAGTATTATCATCTAATGCAGCTTCCTCAAAAGTACAAAATTCCAGTGCAGCCAACTTTTCTTGTTCTAGTTGTGATTCTGTTTTTTGGATATAATCTGACAATTTCTCAACATCTTTTAGACGTTTTTGAATTTCTTTGTCAGAATCTCGGATATTAGATCTGCAAAATTCAACATCACCATCCAGTCTACGAAGCTGTTCCTGCTTTTTTATGAAAATATTGTTTGCTGTATGATAGTCACATTCAGCGTCTTCATATAAACTGACTTGTTGTTGTACAAATACAAGTGATTTTTCTTTCTCTATTTTTAAAGGTTCAAGATTTTGGATTAATAGGTTTAAATCACCTTCAATTCTCTCCTTTTCAGCAATTAAGGTTTCCAATTTGGAGGTACCCTCTTGCATTTCTTCCAGCTTTTGATCTGCTTTGTCAATAGATCGTGTGAGTTCCCTATAATCACTTTTAATCTGTTCTTGTTTTCTCAAAAGGCTATCCAAGTTTGCTTTCATTGAATGGACTTCTTGTTTCAATTCATTTTCTCTTTCTCTTTTCTCATTTTTAGCAATATTCAATTCTCTTTCAAGTCTTAAAAGAATTGAATCACCCTCTACTCTCAGTTTGTTGAAAATTTGTCCCATATGCACCGGATCTGATTGAAAAGTACCATTTCTTTTGAAAATTCTTAAAGGTTGGTTGTCTCCCACCATACAAATTACAGAGCTGATTTTGAAGTCTCTATCATTATCTAGCTCTGCTTGTGCCGTAGCTCGATCTGGTATCAATAGAGTTGAATGTAATTTTAAGGAATCTACTAAATAACACTTAATATTTTCGTCATTTATTTTAAGGGCATCAAGTATGGATGGGAATCTAGAATTTGGTTTACTATCAGAGTAATCAAAAATTTCATTTTGTCTGATTGTGATTTCACTTCTGGCATTACATGCCTTGTTACGACTCATGAGTAATTGTGAATCATAATGATTGGTTACTAAAAAGGAGCCAAGAGTACGTTGCAAAATTGCTTCTAACGGACCTGTCCATCTCTGAAATTCTTTTCTTAGTTGTATTTCCATTCCCAATGGACCAGTGACTTTATCATTAAATGATTGCCTATTTAAATCAGACATTAGTTTCCGTACTGCTGGAAATAAAGCAGCCTCTGGTCTATTGGAATGATCTTTTTGCCTTGCATCACTAACTTTGTATTCAAGATTTCTAATATTGTTATTTAAAGCAGAAACCGAGTTTTCATTTTTTTTAATCCTTTCACGAATATCTTGTCTTAAAACTGCAATTTCACCATCAACCTGAGCCCTTTCTTTTTCAAAGTCACCAATTTTGTCTTTTTGCTTTTGTTTAAATGCAGTTAGTTTTTCAATGCTTTCTTGACTTTGTTTTTCGATTTTACGCTTTTCTTTTTCAATATCATTTTTTAAAGCACTAACACGATTTGTGCCTGCTCTATGAGAGTTCAATATTTTATTTATTTTATTCTCAATTTTGCGAGATTCTTCTTTTCCAGATGTAGCAGAATTCTTTAAGGAGGATTTTTCACTATGCAATCTTTCAACTTTGTCTTTATACTTTTGCAACTCACCATTTTGAAGTGTTTGTCTAATATTTTCGTAGTTTAAGATTTGCATTTCTTGGTCTTTTTTCGCTTTCTCATATTCATGAATCTCATTATTTTTGGTAGCCAAAAGTTTCTTAGCATTATCAAAATAATCTTCCAACTTTTTAAAATTCAACCATAAGCCTTTACCAATCAATAAGTTTTTTCTTTTAGTAAAATCTGCTGAATCTGCAAATGATTTCCAAACCTTTGTAGCTTCAGCATATTTTTCTTTCAGTTCATCATGTACAGATTTATTATTTGCAAGTATATGGTTAATTTCCTGAATTGATTTTTTTGTTTGTCTTAGATTATCATAAGATTCTTTAAGTCTAGTACCCGACATAAAACTATTGAATTTATCTTTATCAGTAGAATGTGCAAGAAATGTTTTTGCTTCAGTTTGAGTTAAAATGGTCATTGGATTTGCAATCGTAATACCGAAATGTTCTAAAATCTTTTCAACCTCTCTTTTAGTTGTAGAAATTTGCTTTTTATCAGAGTTTTTGACAATTAAACTATGAGGACGATCCCTCCTCAAAATTCTTTCAATTATTATACGATCACCATAATCATTTGGTTTGTATGCTTCTGGGCCTTCATTTAGAATCGTCACAACAGCACGAGCAACATTTTTGCCATGCATAATCAAATTCTTCAAAGAATTACCACGATCAGTATCTGTAGCTTTTGCTCCCAAAGCAACAGAAATACCTGTCAACACTGCCGATTTTCCCGATCCATTTCTACCTATAATAAAATTCGTTTGAGGTCCAAAGCTCAAAGAAAAGTTAGTATGACACATAAAATTAGATAATTCTAGCTTTTCAATTATACCAGCTTGAGATGGTGAAGTATCACAAGATGCTGGGTTATAAAAAATAGGAGCTTGTGTCATTTTATCCATGCTTCTTCGCCTCCTGGATTTTTCACTCCATTTCATGTCAACTTGAGTCATTGCATCATCTACATCAACCTCCCTAGAGTCTATTTGTTGTACAGATTTATCAAATGAGTCACTATCAGCGTCGTTATTTTCGTCTTCCAAAAATGTGTTCCTAAATTTTGGTCTTTTCGTTGAGCCAGCACTGATATTGGTATTGTTAGTCGGTGAGTGGTGACTCGACAGTAAAGAAACTTCTGAGTCATTCTCAAAATCATCTCTGTATCTTTTCATGTTGGTGTCCCTTGCCTTACGGATAAATCAATGCAGACTATTCGATACTGTCTAGAGAAAGACGCGTTGTTAAGTAAATTACGCGTAGCTGAGTGTTTGTAAATTGACGAGTCCATTCAGCCTCGACGAGGCATATTGTAGATTCTCGATTTTTTCAGATCAACTCACGTAGCAGTTTTTTTTCCCCAGAGCTAGAGACAGAATGTGCATGCATGCGACGTGCTTTGCCATTGAAACATCTTTTTGGACATTTCAGTATAAAGGCAGCTGATTTATGCATGTGCCAAAATTAACTCATAGTTCTAAACTCCAATTGAGAGAGCGTTGATGGACATATGACAAGTATCATGTAAATCATAGAAGTTCAATACTTATATTACATAACTAACTTTACCTTGAACTCCCTGAATACTAACTTTTGTTGAGACTACATCAAATAAAGCATGCAGATAGTTGTGGTGAGTTTTATTTGTTCTTTGTTCTGTATATAAGTCAATTAGGTTTAGTGAAGACCAAGATTCATTCGATCAGTATTATGTCAGTATGTACAACGATTTCTCTTTGGTGCATTAATCCGCGCGTGCTCATGCAATGGATGTGCACATTAAAAGCTTGCAAGAAAAAAAATACTAGACACTCACTCGAAATTGTCAGATAAACATTGACCGCTTGTGGTACTGATTGAGATGAACTTATTTCAATTATTCTGTGACTGATAACCCTTCCACACGGAGATTCTACTACTGAAAAGTTTAGGAATATTCTTGAAAGTAAAGATTTGTGGGATGACCTTAAGGACTTCGAATACCAATTTAAAGGCAGCAATACAAGGTTCGATTGACCTTGTAGCTTTAGACTCTAAGTGGATTCCCTGGTGGAAAGCTAAATGTGATGGAAAATACATCAATCCACGCCGAATTGTTAATAAAGAACGTCAGAATGGTAAATCTCAGAAGATGTACTCACTTACTATGTTCCCATACCCATCTGGATCTCTACACATGGGACACCTAAGAGTATTAAGTATATCAGATGTTTTAGCCAGATATTATAGAATGAAAGGCTATGATTTGATACACCCAATGGGATGGGATGCCTTTGGATTACCTGCTGAAAATGCTGCAGTTGAAAGAGGGGAGAATCCCGAGACGTGGACTAAATCAAATATTCAAAAAATGAAAAATCAAATGCAATTAATGACAACTGATTTTGATTGGGATAAAGAAATTTCTACTTGTGATCCAGAGTACTATAAATGGACACAGAAAATATTTTTAGAATTATATAAACATGGTTTAGCATATCGAAAAAAGGCTGAAATCAATTGGGATCCTGTTGACAATACTGTCTTAGCTAATGAACAGGTTGATTCAGAGGGAAGATCATGGAGATCAGGTGCTATCGTTGAAAAGAAACTTTTGGAGCAGTGGTTCTTAGGTATCACAAAATATGCAAAATCACTCAATAGAGATTTGAGCCTTTTAGATGATTGGCCATCCAAGGTTAAAGCAATGCAGAAAAATTGGATTGGTGAATCACATGGTGTAGAAATCAAATTTGGTGTACATAAGGACGAGAATTGCTTAATAAATGAACCTTTACCACTGGAACTACTTAATGTTTTCACAACTAGACCTGAAACGATTTTTAGTGTCCAATATTTGGCATTATCATTCGATCATCCAATCACACAATTATATGCCGCAAATGATAAAAAACTAAAAGAATTTATTGATACTTTAAATAAGGAAGAAGATTCTGAACAATCTAAAGATGGTTACAAACTTGAAGGAATTTTCGCTACCAATCCATTAGATTCAGCTGTTAAACTTCCTGTATTTGTTGCACCGTATGTAATTGGTGGTTATGGTAGTGGTGGCGTTATGGGATGTCCTGCACACGATACTAGAGATCATGAATTTTGGTTAAATAATATGGGCTCTGATGCCGCAATAATATATACAGTTGAACCTATTGAATCGAACTCTCAAATTGACGAATTAGGTCCATATATTTCAAAAGCTGGTAAAATGAATATAAATTCTAAATTTCTTCAAGGATTAACTACTAGCGAGGCTAAAGAAAGAGTTGCAAAAGAATTGAAACTAATCAAGAGAGGTGAAAATAAAACAAATTATAGGTTGAGAGATTGGTTGATTTCAAGGCAACGTTATTGGGGTGCTCCTATTCCGATGATTCATTGTGAGTCTTGTGGTATTGTTCCTGTTCCAGATAAGGATTTACCTGTCCAATTACCAAAAGTTGACAAACTATTAGGTAGAGGTGGTTCACCTTTAGCTCAAATTGAAGAATTTGTCAATTGTGAATGTCCACAATGTAAAAAACCAGCCAAAAGAGATACTGATACAATGGATACTTTTATGGATTCTTCCTGGTATATGTTCAGATATCTAGATTCCAAAAATGAAAATGAACCTTTTAATTATAATGTTGCTACTAAGTATATGCCAATTGATCAATACATTGGCGGAGTGGAACATGCTATTCTTCATTTGCTTTACTCCAGATTCATTTCCAAATTTTTCAATGATATCAATTGGTATAGCAACAAAGAAATGAATGGTGAACCTTTCAAACAGTTGATTACACAAGGTATGGTTCATGGTAAGACATTTGTAGATCCTAAAACTGGTAAATTTCTTAAGCCCGAAGAGTACACCATTGATAGTACAGGAAATGCAAGAATAATAAAGACAGGTGAACTAGCAACTATCTCATTTGAGAAGATGTCAAAATCCAAGTATAACGGAGCAGATCCAACAGAATGCATAAATAGACACGGTGCAGATGCTACTAGAGCACATGTTTTATTTCAAGCACCAATTAATGACGTTCTAGACTGGGAAGAATCAAAAATTGTGGGTATAGAAAGATGGTTGAAGAAGGTACTTAAGCTCAGTGCCGAAATTTGCGTAAAATCTTGTGGTAGAGTAATAGCAGTTGATGCAATTGTTTCTCCTACATCTTCCGAAGATTTCTCTTTGCAACATGAATTGTATGAATACGAAAAGGGAATTAATGATTCTTTTGGTAAAGTTCCATCTTTCAATACATTGATTGCTTTCTACATGAAATATACCAATTCATTAGTGAGTGCATTAAAATCTGACAACATAAACAAAGATTATCTTCAGTTTAAGCTTTTGAACTTATTAAAGTTTATGGCACCAGTTACTCCTGCTACATGCGAAGAAGCTTTTGAAATTCTAAATTCTCAAAGTGAAATGCCAAACTCCTTCATTATTGAGTCTGATTGGCCTCTTGTTCAAAAACCTGTATTACATACCGTTCCATACAAAATAATGATCAACGGGAAAATGAAATTTGTTCATATGTCATCTCCGGAGTTCAAGGATAGCAATATTGATGATTGCATGAAAGAATTACTCCGAACAGAGAATGGTAGAAAACACATCGGAAACATAGAAGTTAAAAAAATCATTATCAAAACTGATATGATTGCCTTAATAACAAAAACAAAATCTAAAAAGAAATAAAATGATTTCAAAAACTTGTATATATGAAATAGATTTAGAATTTGTAGTTTAAATTTTAGCATACTGAATTTGTTACTATTCAAAATCAATTTGAAATTTTTTAAGATACTTTTGCAGGATTGCCGTAGCTCCTTCCTCATGTTCAGTAGTCACGAAAAAATAGAATCACCTCTGATGCAGATAGTTGAAACAACGAGGTTTGCCTTAGCAGATTCGACAATTTAACAAGATGATGTTGGTGTTATACATCCCATATTTGTCAATGCTAAGTCTAAGTTAGCCACCGCCCATATATGCCAATATAAAACTCTTTTCTTATATAGATCTCATAATATAGAGCAGAGAACAGCTGGACGAACAACTGCTCCCTAGTTGAATCAACAGAAAAATTTATGCTGCGACAGGAAGTTCAGCGGGCGATCAACTTTGGCTTCCAAAATAGGCAAGTTAAGCGACGTACGGCCTTAACATACTAAAATATGTCGAGTTTGTTTGACCTGTATCTGATAAGTGATGCAACTTTTTATCTAGCTTTTTACTACAGTATAATCTACTTTTTTCCTTTCTATCAATGCATACCAAGACAAAACTGAAGAGATTACATACTATTCAAGAAAGAATCAAGTTTTTGGGGAATTTAGTATCCAATCCTAAGTTTTATCGCACTGTTGGAGATGTTCTAAGTGACCCCGTGAAATTAGATATGACTTTAGGAACACTATGTTACGCAGCACTTTTTCTTAGTTCCTTAATCAAGCGATTTCCCTACATTAATAGTTTAATGCGGCGATTTTGGGGACAGCTTCTGGTAACATTAAATAAGATGATTCTCAGCATCCTTCCCGATTTAAAAGGAAATGTTACGTTCAAAAGGTTGATGGCTGATCCAAAAATTGAGCATAAAATGAATGAAAAGAATCAAGAGAACTTCTGGTCAAAAACATCAGATACTTTGCAGAGTTTTTCGGGATACTTGACAGATATCAGAATTTTTAACAGGGGATTTTCAATTCCAATTTGTGTTGCTGATATTTTAGAATCAAATAGTTTATTAAAGGAGAAAAATTATGTTGACTGGCTTTCAACAATATCTATATCACTATATCAACCACTTGAAACAATTGCATTTTTGTTTGATCACAATTGGATTTTTCCGAATAGAAAATCAAATAACTGTTTGTGGTGGTATGCCGTTTCCACGAGGTTTTGGTTCTTATGGGTGATATTGGAGTTGAGCAAACTAACCTATAAAATTTTGAAAAATTTTGGGAAAGGTATCGATAACTCAGAGTTTGTGGGATTAATTGAGCACCTTGCAACGTTGCCATTATGTGTTCATTGGAGTTTAGAAGATGGTTGTCTAAATCCAATCTACGTAGGATTTTTTGGAACTATTGCTGGAGGGTTATCTGCGGCATTAATGTGGAAAGATTTTTGGAACCAATTACTGAAAGAACTTCGCCAAGTATCTTAGGAATCTATAAACTAGTTGATGCAAAACATATATATATATAGATCTATATTCTAAATTTTGTGTTTATTAAAAAAATCTCTCAAATAATCCAAATGAGGTAGAATTTGCGTATTACAATAGTGCTTGATATTCAAACTTTGTATGTAAGAAATACTTGTACCAGTCAATTTATATTCGGCATCAAGCAAGAATGCATCCTTTTTATTACCCTGTTCAACTGTATTTGGCTTATAGTCAGCGCATAGTAGTTGCGCCATTATTTCCCATAGCTGTAGTTCAAAATTATATTGAAGGTTGAGATCTTCAAACTGTATGTGATGTCGATTGAATCTTCCCATCATACTTTTTGTAATCACATCAGGATAGAATTTTGGATTAGACAAATGGATAAACAAGTAGTTATCACATTCCGGAAATGAATTCGTAGCAACTGCCACTTTTTCCTTTTTAGTCATTGGATTACATTGTCCCAAACCACTAGAGTAAAAGTCGCCATGATAAAAACGACCTAAAAACCTCACTTTTTGTTTCACTTGATAAACCGGTTGCTTCAGTGCATATGCAGCAATTATATAAGTATCTTTATCCCCCTGCCCAGCTCCTCCTTGACTTATCAAAGGATAATAGTAATCATAACCATAGAGATTGAGATATAATGTTAGCAGTAGTGTCAAAACTTGTGATCTTTTATTAACAAGAACCATACCACTTTCTGTTGAAGGATTCGGAATTGCACCAGGCAAATCATGGATATCATAATCATCATTTTTCACAGAGGAAAAATCAACGTTAATGTTGAACAATTCAAAAAGAAAAGGATTTGTCGTTCTTAACCAACAATCTGGCCATAAAATTAGTTGTTTCTCTTTATAAGTTTTCCAATTGAACAAACTATCGGGTTTGTAAACCACCACATTATCAGCATCCAAGAGAAGTACATCTTCAAAGCTTGATGATAGGATTGCCATTATTTTATGTTCAAACTTATCCAAATGAAAATATTTCTGAATTTGGTTTTGAGGGAACTCCTTAAAGCCAAGAATGCATTGGGCATTTAGTTTGGGCAAGACCTCATGACAAAATTTGGTATCATAATCTTTCTTCAATGGAATGTAAACCTCAACGGGAAGCCGTGAACCCGTTTTACGTAACTGATGTATGTTGAGTAGGGCTAACCATGAAAATTTTCCCCCTCCAACAATTAATATACCTTGTCCTTCAATTTTTTTCTTCGATTCATCACCAAAAACTGGTAGTGTTAAATCTTCAATTCCAGTCAAAAAATGCTGGTAAGACCTAGAGAGACTAAATTTTTCATTATCATTTAATTTCAATAAACTAGAAAGAATATCCTTGTTGAATCTGACATCATCACTTTGAAATTTCATTATTGCTTTGTTATCTTTATGATATTTTTTCGATAATGGTTTTATCTCAGGATTGGCATTGGCTAAAATTTCAAAAATTTTGGCATAAGCACCAAATTGATTCTCATTTATTTTCAATGACTTACCATAAAACAAATGTCGATGTTGACTCCATGGATTCCAAAGATTTATGTAAGACCAACGAGGAAATGGATTAGCTGTGAAAAATGATAATATGATTATGAATAATAAGATAAATGTGATAATTAAAGTATCACGTATTCTTCTATTGAAATTTCGAAGTCTCAAAACATTGGATATTCTACAGAGCAGTTTCATTCTGATCCTATTGAAGAGAACTATACTGTCTGCATGATTAGATTGGGAAGCTATGTAATTTTCAACATGCAAATTGCAATAGAGGACTGGCTGGTCTTAAGATCTGCGCGCGCTATAGTAAAAGTCCCCAAAGATCGATGTGCATGGTTCTTTCATTCCACAGTCGACTTTCTAATTTAGTCTTACCATTAAATGAGTTGACAAGGTAACTGGCCATAATGGCAACTTTCCAACTCCTTCTTATGATTCTCAAAATTATTGTATGTAAAGTTTTGAGTTTTTGGGGAAAAATGGGTAACTGCAACTATTTTGTAGATTGGCAGCATAATTAAATAGTATGTAAAATTTTTATCATGGCTTGCTTTCAATACAGAAATAAAGTAATATCAAGACATCCAAATGACCTCCCCCGACCTTTTTTTGACAAAGAGTAGGAAAGATTATAGTGTCAACTTGCAAATTTACTAAATCTGTATGGCTAGTCTATTTTTGACTACATAAGATTGGTTTTCATAAAATATTATAGCCTGAGTCAACGCTAGCTAATAAATGCTGCCGTGTAATATAACGAATAAACAATAAGACTGATGATAGAGAAAAGTAAGACAATTGGACTAATTAGAAACAAAAAAAGTATGCATTTCAACAAGAGGTTAATAAGAAGTATAATGTCCTGACATGACGGAATAAGCAAAGGTGAGGAAAACACCGCTTCCCATTAAAAAGAAAATTACAGCACATTTCTACCAACGAAGGCCCGTGAAGAATGTTCAGTAGAAGATAATTGGTAATCTTGCTGGGTGTTATTGGACATTTCAAAGGGATTGGTATGATTCCATCCTTGTGTCTCAGGTTTACTCACATTATCCAAATGATAATCATTATCGTGTGTGTAAGCATCAGGTGAATCACTCGGCTGATTTTGGGAATCTTCTTTGTTAATGTAGTAACTAACAAATTCACCGTAGTTTTTTCTACGCAAATCCCAAGATATAAGAAACATCATAGTACCATAGAAGTAAACGAGGGTCCATTCCATGATAGCAGAAAAACCCCACCAAATGGAATGGTTTCCATCGCTATTACCTTTGCCCATAAATGCACCATAACAAACAACAAAGACAATAGCAACGAACATCCATACAAGTTTCACAATTGCGGCATTCAAAAAGTATTTAATTTTGTAATGTCTGTAATAAAGGATGAAAACTAAACTATGAGCAACCAAATAACAAAAAACAAAAATAACAAAAAGAACAACAAAAACTGAATGTTCCCTGGAATACTGCCAGTTATCTTTCAAACATGACACCATTAAAATACAAAGTGACGCAATTATAGCCATTGCAATAGCTAATGCATGGAGGGCAGTTATAAACCAGTGGAAAGTTGCTGGCAAATAGTTTTTTTCTGGAGTACGAAGATAATAGTCTTCAATAACAGCCCATACATAAAATATTCCCATAATAGCAGATCCACATATGAAAATGGGCTGCAAATTAGTAGCTGCAATATTTGAAAGATAGACAATATAGACTGTCATATAATGATGATACGTGTCTAGAATTGGTCTTCCTTGTGCTATCCAACAAATTAACAAAGCTGTTAACATTGCCCACCATGCTGCTAACGATATAAGAGGTAGTATCCATGATCTATTTGGCGGTATGTTAGGTAAACTGAGTGATCCAATTTTCATTCTTTTTTTATGGCCTAGTTAGAAAGAAGAGTAAGAAATGCAGATGTTTTGTTTTTATAACAGTAAAAACAATATGTAGCCAAGTCTAATTGATAGATATTGAATTGCTCAGAGTCTATTAACCGACACACTACTTTTCACACGACCGAAACTCTAAGAACCTACTATATATGCAGTTTCCGCCAAGTCGGACGCGTCGTACTCTCTGTTCAACTCAACTCAGCCCCGAATTAATCAAAGGGACTTAAAAAATTGCACAGCTCATCAAAAATAGTTTTTTTCTGGTCGATCGTCTAAAGAATTCATGATGGTCAATAGAGGCCTGAATTAGACGCTATGATAATGACAGCTACTACTGATTCAAGTGATTTGATTCGGTTTAACTTGCTGAGCTCACAAGTGAGATCTAAAAACAATGCTTACATTTTCTAAAAACTTAAAGAACGCAACATTTGTCTCCAGACTTTCACATAGGGCTTTTGCTGTTCATTCTAATGCTGAAGTCGCTTATGATTCCAACAAAAAGACTGAAACTAATAAGTTGGAGAAAACGCTTGCTAAATTCTGGGAAAAAGTTTCAGTAGTAAAGAGTGATGATTCTCACTTTATAATTCAGCTTGATAATAAGTCCATTAAGACTCCTTTGGGATTTGAAATGAAGATTCCATCATCTAAAAAATCACTAGCGTTTCTTTTGGAGAATGAGTGGAAATCGTTAACTTCTTTACAGATCAAACCTTTCCAAGTGCCACTAACATCCCTTACATCTAGATGTATTGACTTAGAACAAGCACAACTTTCATCGGATAAAGAAATTAAGGCAAAGGTTGGTGATCTATCAACCATCAAGAACCTTTTACTTAGATATTTGGATACAGATACCATGCTTGTATTTTCCCCATTAGAAGATTGTGATGGTGAACTCAGGAAAGAACAGGAAAAATGCTATAGACCTATAATCAAACAAATGGAATCTTTTTTCAGTAAATTTGCTGAAGACAGTAAACGAGTTGTTTTCACTTTCTTGGATTGTGAAAAAGATGGGCTAGTTGGTAATTCACAGACTGAACATACGAAAACTGCAGTACTGAACTATTTAGACTCATTATCTGTTTGGGATCTTGTTGCTCTTGAAAAGGCTGTATTAGTGTCCAAGTCTTTTATGGCTGGTGTAACTATTTTGAGAAACGCTGATTATAATGATGAGTTTAAACTCACAATCGAAGAATTAGCAAGACTGGCGACTTTAGAAACAGTACTACAGACGGCAAGATGGGGTGAAGTTGAAGATACCCATGATGTTGATAAAGTCGATATAAAGAGAAATTTAGCAAGTGCTGCTATTATAGCTTTCAAAGAAAAGAATTAGCCTTTAGATTAAATAGTGCAAGAATAAATTAATTATGTAAATAGTGACCAGTTTATTGTAAATTAAAAAACGCAAGATTTAAAGCTTTTAACGTCCGTAGCTGAATCCAAAACTAGTAAATAAACCCCCTTAACCCCACCATTAATATAAACACCATTATTATCATCAACTTTTATGCGCTTTGAATCTACTTTGACCTCAATGTTGCCAAACTCAAATCCTGTCAAGTCAAACATGATATCATCACCACTTCTTTTAACAGCAACAACACAGCGGTTTAAATCTACTAATCTCCTACTACTCATTATCAATTTTAGATCACCAACACCAGACCAACCATTACATTTGCTTTCTTTATCTGTTTCAGTCTCAATATGTACGTCATAAAGATTCCCTTTTTCAGTTGTATCTGTCATAGATGTTGCCACGCTTTCTCTTGATAGCTGTGTAACAGTGCTCAGATCTGACGCAACGCTATTGCTATTTTTCACCATTGTTTCAAACAATTCTGGATTCACTAATGCGTTTCCAATAACTTTCATATCACGCCTATCAAGGGGCTTTATCAAAACAGTAATTTCGTTTCCCTTCAAATTTCTTGCCTTCAGATGGATATCGATGGTGTTGAATATGCAATCTGTAAATTGATCTAATTCAAGAAGTAGCAGAGGGTCCTGATGATGGTTTTCGTGAAATCCTATGTAAAATTTGGTTTCACATTTGCTGAAGAGACTCAGATTCAAAGTTTTGCTTTTGGTCCAACTAGAAACGTTCCATAATGATACATCAGCTAATGGAAGCTCCTGATGTTGTGCTTGCTTCAAGAAATCCTGTAGACTTATATCATTGTTCAGACTTATAATTGAAGACATCGATTGTAGTGATATATTGGAATCCGAAATCTTTGATTTGATTGAGTTATTGGAGTTGTAATTCACTTTATGTTGTGGTTTTTTCTGTTTTCTAGATAGTAGACTTGAAAATGCCCCAAATATTGATTTTCTTTTATATTTATCATTCGACTGAAGACTGTTTTGATATTTGTCTAGATTTAGCGTCTTCGTCGTTTTATTTGCAGAGACAGCTTCAACGGATTTTTTTGACATTTTTGATTCATTAAACAAAGTTGCTATCCCATTTCTTAGTCCGACGGCTGAATTCTGGTCGCAATCGGATGAAACAACACTTTGAACCTCGTCTACATCGCTTTCTTCATCGGAAACATCACCTGTTGCAACCTGAATTAATAACTTTTTAGAAACATCTGATTCTTTTTTCAGCTGCTCAGGTGCATCAATAACATTGTAGGTATGTTTGAATTTACATTGTGAGCCATGAAAATTATCATTTGATAAAAATTTATGGTATAAGGGGGTATTGTTATCACTAATATTTTTGGTATCATTATCCACATCTGTAAATTTGAAATCGTTTTCTTTCTCCTTTTGTACATCTGCAACAGTAATGTGAGTTTCATATTGTTGAGATGATTTCTCTTCATCCAATCGATTGTATTCCTGTGATAAATCTTTAGTGATCTCATTTCCATCTTTACCCATTCGAATTCCCAGTCCAAACTTCGGAATATTGTAGGTTGCAGATGGAACAAATCTAGGGAAAAGTCTTAATAAAACAGAGCTTAGTTCTGGGTTTGTGTTTTTGTTGAATGAGAAACATAATTTCAGTTGGTCCTTTAAAATTGTATGATAAAATTCTAAAGATGTACCTGTCATCGCATTTTTCACCTTAACAGTAAATTCATTCTTGCGAAGTGGAGCAAATAGAAGATGCATTCCAAAAGTATCTCTTTGTAAGATAGCAATTTGATCGATAGGGGTGTTTTTCAAAGTCAGCACTGAAACGTTCAAAAATTCTAAAGTTGTCGTCTGGTTAATGTAATGTAAATCACATAAATACTCTTGATCTAGTTGTGTCTGCCGAATATCAGCAAGTACGGGCGTCATTTTGATAACATCTTTTGCATTAGTTGTGTATAGTTTGTTTCCACATTTTTGCTTCTCCGAATCATCTGTCCTTTTGAAATGATTTAAGCATTTAGTCAATTTAAAAATCAATACCTCAAAAGAGGATAAAACAAAGGCAGTATATGGCTTCTCACCCATCAAAATGATCGCCTCTTTCAGTGATTTGAAGAAGTCACTAAGATATCTGATTCTAATTAAAGGTCTTCGTCTGATTTTAATTTCAGTTTTACATTGTGAGACGTCAAGCTTGTAATAGTTTATATATTTGGTGTACAACTCCACTACACCGTCAGACCAAGTCACAAGATTTTTCAAAATCACATCAAGTTTAGATAACTTCAGAAGTTCACTGACTTCTTTGTGTTTAAAGATTAAGTTGGTGACCAATTCTTTAAATGAATCATTTTTCTCTTTCCGTTCTTCAACCATTTCATCTGTAATATCCTCCATTGAATCATCATAGTAGTTGTTATAGACAGGGTCAAAATTTTTGACAATAGAGTAAAGCGTCTTTAGTTCGACAAGGTAATCTTTTTCGCTTCTGCTATAGTTGTTAAGAATCGTATAAACATCGTTTTCTTCGTTGTATTCAGCAACTATAGCTAAATCTGTATGCTTTGAACTGGCAGGTAAGCTAGTTGTAGAGTTGGTGGCTTCCTGAATAGGAAATAATGGAGTTTGTGAGTATGACACCATTTGACTCGTAACTACGGCACTTTTGTGTATGATAAAACTAGCTATTATTTAGGATTGAAAACTAGTTGAGATTACATAGGCGAATATATTTAATAAAATACCTTGATGTTTGAAATTTCATAACTGTAGAAGTACCAGAAACATCCCTTGAACTCCGAAAGTAAAAGCAAAACAAACGCGATGCAACGCGACGCGACGCGACGCGCTATACGTTAACGCACCCGACCCGACCCGACACGCGATATGGGGCCTTTTAGGAGTGATCAACACAGATCTAAACAACAAACTGTATGCAGGGAAAATGAGTTGTTTAAAAGGTATCCACGATATATGTAACACAAAAAATAGTCTCCTTCTGGGTTTATAGCGACAACAAAGTGTCCACAGCTCTCGCAAGATCTCTATCACAAGCTTCATAAACGTCTTCTATTAACGACGTGTCTAAGTTTGAAAACATTTCTGATAGTTCTTTCAATTGTGCTTTCATTAATCTCGTTCGTTCTTCCTCTTCTAGAGAAAGTAATCTGGCACGCTCTAGCTCTGATACCTCAGTTTCACCTCTTATATGTCTTTGATGGCCAGTACTTATTTCATCTTGCACTTCATCATCAGGGACTATATTTTGTATCAACGTATTGAAAGAATTTGCAAGTGACTGCTTTACCATTTCAGCACTTTTCGTTAGAACTTGAGAAGGGGAGTCATCACTAACAATGCCTGTTTGCATTTCCCGCAATTTCTTCTTCGAATAGATTATCTTATTTTCATACTCATGTTCATCTATTGTTAGCTTATCTTTCGAAATATTTATGATAAAATTGACAGATATCTGGAGCGTACTTAGATAGTAAGAAGTTTCACCTAGCAGTAAATCGTTGTTCCGAAATCTTTCTATATACTTCAGATTAGAGTAAAGGCTCTTGATTTTGGATTTGATCAAAAAATAGATTAACAAAGGAACAAATGAATCGGCATTCTCTTGTGTTTCCTGATTCTGTCTTATTAAATTGAATAATATTTTGCATGCGTTTAAAATACAAACAATTTTATCACGGGGTGATTTAAACTCATTAATGGCAGAAAGTTCTTTTTTAACAAGAGTTATGTGTTTTATATCAACTTTAATATCCAGGTCAAGATGATTCGGTTCGATCCAATCATACAGATAGCAATTCACCAAATATTTTTTATCCATCCGTTTATCATTTCTGTGTACATCAGTCAGTCGAATATAAGAAATTGTTGGACTATAAACAGATGTGTAAACTTTAGTCATTACAAGTTTTTCTAGACCTTCTTTGCAATTATTGATTGCATTTTGGTCTTTAACAATTTCATTGAAAGGTTTATAATCTATCAATTTGTTAAACAGAAAATCTTGAAACTCACTAACTAATTTGATTTGTTCTTCCATAGACCATATTTTATGATTAAACTGGGTAAGAAAAGACTTCAGGTATTTATGGACAGGCTCGCAATCTTTTGACTTGAACTGGGCTAAAAATGATTGAAAATCAAAAGGTTCTTGCTTTTTCAAGTTTGGAGGCAGACTTAACGTAGTTCTAATGGACTCTGTGGTTGAAAGTCTTTCAAGCTTTCCGATAATCTTCTCTTCGTAATGGTTGTTCTGTGCATCAGTGTTTGACATTGATCGGATTTTATGCACTTTTTTTTCGATTTCTTCTTCAATTTCCTTTGAAATCTCTTTTTCCTCATTTGATTGTGTTTTACTATCATTTTCCACCAAGGTTTCATCAATCATTCTTTCTTCATGAGTAAGTTGAGGAGTGAGTTGAGCTGGCTCTTCTGAATACAAACCATCTTTTTCATCAATTGAGTCATCGTCATCTGATATTATCTCATGGTTAACAGGGGAGTTGTTATTACTCTTAGAGGTTGAAGGGGGCAGATTCAAAAGATTAGACACCTTCTCACTTGGTGTAATCGGCACCTTTGAAATCTCGTCTGCAACATTAGGTGTATGCTTACTGGCTGAGTGATCATCAAACTCCTCTAACACTTCCAAATCTTCCTCACTGGATTCAGCAATCAAAGTTGCTTTGGATAATGCCTCTTCTAATCCGGATGATGTATACAGTTGTTCTTTATTGTCCGCAGTGTTCGCAAATATATACTCTTTTTTAAAATGTGAAGATTCTTTCGGTGTAGTTTGCGCATTTTGCAGAAATTCGTTCATTGTATTTGGATCTTCGACATAAACTGTCTCTTGAATATCTGAATAAGTCTCATGAAGTAGTATTTCTTCTGCTATGTGTTCTGCTGAAGGCAATGTACTTTGATCATCTGATTGGTCGCTATTCGAAGATGCAATGATTGTTGTGGCATTGGACAGACCAACAGTCGGTTTAACATTGGTGAACGATGGGAGTGTTAACCCACCAAACTTATTCAAGGACATCACAGATGAGGCGTTAAGATGTATAAACTTTTCGTTTTTTCAAAAGTAGACTAGGTTGCCGGCAACCAAATTATTCACTTGTAAATTATGAATACATTAAAAAGCTATCAGTATATATTAAAAGATCGATGTATGTAGCGCTAAAATTCAGAGGTCAAAATCTCAAATTCCGTTATATAATTCATTCAAGCCTCAATCAAGCTTCCATTAGACAAGATACACAATGCTCCTATTGAGTAGAACATCGTTAACTCTACTATTTCACCTCCATTTTTTGTTTGGCTTTGTTGAAACTAGTGAGATCGCAAAGGTTGAGAATCAGATCATCTGTCCAGACTCAAACCCAGTTCATTGTTATCCCAAACTGTTCCAACCTGAAAAAATCTGGAAAGTTGTACGTGAAGAACAAATAATTCCACCAGGACTTGACGTTAGAATGGATTTTGAAAGTGGTCTAAAGGAAGCAAAACTTCCTGAAAATGGGGAAGTACAGAAGTTTGAAACGAATCACGAAGTAGTTGTCGCAAATATGGATCCTGGATTTCGTTTTTCGCTTGAATTCATGAAAGGATTTGTAAATGGTGATTTTGACCAAATAAAATTCAGCGATGTCGAGGATCACTTCAATAATTTGCTTGAATGGTCGTCTGACAGAGAATCGGGTATCGATATAGTAAAAAATATTACTCCACTTTTGAAATTGACGGGATTGCTCGAGGATGAACCTCTTCCTGGAAGAATCAGCTTTAGTAAAGAGCAAGACGAATTAATTAAGGAGAAATCACTTAGAGTTTTAAGTTTAAGTTTTCAAAATAATCTTGAAGCACAAAAAGAATTTATAGATTATTTTCAGCAACCTACAAAGTTTTTGAAACTTCTTGCAACTAAACCAATAAATGAAAATGAAATAATTACTAGACGTAAACTAGGATTGTTAAGTACCTTGATAAACAATGGTCTATTTGATCAATATTTTGTTGAGGGGGGTTTGGAGTATAAATTGATTGATCTATATTCCGAATGCAAGAGTGATCATATACGGGAGAGGATAATGACTATTTTGAAAGGTTTTACAAACTACAAGCGTGAATATGATGAGGCAGATGAAGAAATTGACACAAACTTTAATGCAGAATTCGCAAAATATGTACAAGAAAAATTGGTACAGAACTCATTCAACTCAGATGATGCAGTAGAAGTAATGAAAAGTTTTGCTAAAGTCAAGAAGCAAAGTGATAATAATAATGTGGTTAAGTTACGTAGTGAGTTTCTTAACTGGCTAGATAAAGAAATTAATAAAGCTAAAGCTTTAGTAATTGAAAAACGTGACAATAACGACAATACGGAACAGGAAAAGGAGAGGTTGGAAAACCTAGTCGAGCTACGCCACGGAGCATTTGGAAATCGGTTAGGTACACGACGTGATTTACCAGACGAACTTTAGGGCTTTACAACAGAGTAATTGGTTTTGTAGAATAGTGTGTGTGTGTGTGGGTGTGTGTGGAAACAGTGATTACGTCATTGTGACACGCTTTGTTTGCAGCGAATTTGAAGGCTATTTGGCTAGGAAATTGTTTTTATTTCTGTTTCGCCAACGGTCGCGGCCAAATTTCTCCTATTGTTTTTCTATTGTTTACCCTGAAACCGTGCCTGGATGAAACAAAAGCGCTTCAATATTTTGACTTCTGTTCCTGGCAAATATTGTGGCCAAACATGCTGAACAACGAACTTTAGGTCTACATTCTATACTTTTTAAGGTACGCCTTTACATTTCTTTAATCTGTTTCATTTTTAGTTCCTTATTTTTCTTTTCATTTTTCGTTAATAAATCATTAAAACCTGGTTACCTTTACTTGGAGGATAATATGAATGAAATAGAATTATATAAAAGGGCTGAATTTTATTCCGACTTAGTTCCACTTACCAATGAAATAACAGCAACACCTGCAGTTGTAGGGTCTTACAACGCCAAAGCAACAAAGAGCTCTTCAATTGCAATGATAACATTTGCAAGTGAAATAAACAATGATTTCACAGAACATGCTCTTTCATATTCAGATTCATCTATTGTAACAGACAGTGTTACGTCAGTGTATGATATTGTTGCAACATCTTCAACTTCTATCAAAGTTATTCAGTCATCAGAATCAGTACCATCGTTGAAATCAAATTCAACAAAAATTGTTCCTTTTACAAAAAAGAGCATTTTTGTATGGGGAATCATTTATACCTCATTATTAATTTCTCTAATATGAGGAACTAGTCAAACTTAATCATTATATACCACAATTATCTGTACATTGATGCACAAAATCGAACACATACACACAGACACACTTGATACCATGAATTTTATTCTCTTTACTAAACTATATAATTTATTTATCTTTACAAGCAATGAAACAATAGTCAATGAGATAAGCTTATTTCTTGTGTAAATTCTTTGCAGTCAAATTGAACAATTTGATTTGCTCAATAAATGTTAGAGCAATTCAAAGGTTAGGTTTTGGTGCTATTCATGAGCATATATATATATATGGTTCAATTGTAACTTCACTTCTTTAATCACGTGCTTATAGCCAGGTTTTTAAAGGGTTCTATAAATTCATCTTTCTTCACGCAAATTTTTTCACCGCGTGGAGCTCAATATTTCTATAAAAGGTTCAAGAGATTTTTCACTACCACTTACTACTGACCTAAAACACTTTTTTCCTTTTACAAGATCACAATGGCTCCAATTGTATGTCCTAATTAACCAGACATTTTACAAAGTCTTTAATAGAATGCCAGAGAGGAATCTCTGCTGTGTTTATTTTAAAGCACCATGTAATGACTGAAACAATCTGTCTCATCATTTACTATTCTGTGTCCATTTAATTCCTAAATGGTCTGCAGTAGGTACTTTTATTTAAACTCAGTAATCGTTCTGTAAAACTTTGTGAATTTTATCATCAGTGATTTTTTGTACTAACATTCTAATTATCTTTTCAGACTAAAAAATCCGTCGTTTCTACTAGAACTTTCACTGTTGACTGTGCAACTCCAACTGAAAATGGTGTTTTTGACCCAGAATCTTACGTTAAATACTTAGTTGAACACATTAAGGTTGACGGCCATTTAGGTAACTTAGGTGAATTAATCTCTGTTAAGGCAGAAGGTACTAAGGTTGTCGTTGTTGCATCTACCAAATTCTCTGGTAAGTACTTAAAGTACTTAACCAAAAGATACTTGAAGAAAAACCAGATCAGAGACTGGATTAGATTCATCTCTGTCAAGAAGAACGAATACAAGTTACAATTTTACTCTACTTCCGTTGATGACGAAGAAGATGAAGAATAATTGTGTTATAATTAAATTGCTGTTTATATAATTTAATCAATCTTCTTCTTTATGCTGTCTCAAATTTGTACATTAATTTAGTTTACTGCTTTGTGAAATTTACTACTTCGTTTCCTCATTATATCGATATTGTAATTCGATACTGGAATTTTCAAGCTCGAATTGAAAACTACACAGCCCGAATTTCTGTGATCGATACGACTAACTTAATGTAGCATTTCGGGATTCAATTCGAATAACTTACTTGCTATTTCTGAATTCCAGGAAATGACAAATACCAAAGATGAGGAATCAACCAACAACTCTACTAATTCCTTTACTGTGCCTCCTTTGATGTCATCTTCCAAAGATACAGTTGCACTAGAGCACGTGAAGGCACCGATTACCAGACTAGCAAATCTAAGTGCAAGTCAATTGTTCAATGAGCTAAGTAAAACTAATAGCGATGAAGAAGATTTGAGTGATTTCCAAGCAGAAAACGATTATATAGAGTTTCAGTATAACCAAAAGAATTCATTTGAAATGATTGATCATGACTTTCCAAATATAACTAATTCTAATAATGAACAATCAACAAACGTCAATACTCACCAACTTATGCAACAAAAATCACCAACAGCAAAGGTCAAGCCCAAAGATTTGGATATTAATGCTGATAGTGATTCTGATGATGAATGGAAAGAGATTAATACACAGTTAAATTGTGGTAATATTTATAACTTAAAAGGTGAAAAAATTGAGTCTTTCATACACACAGAAGATGAACTAACGAAAGAAAACACGGCCGTCGAGGAACAACATGAAACGAGGAAAATGAATGTCTCACGGTTGTTAAGAATTAACAAGAAGAAAGAACAAGAAGAAAAATTGAAAGAAGCTTATAGGCGTGCCCATTTGCTCAACACAGATAATACAAAACAAGCATATACTAGAATTGATGAGGAACATCAAGCAAAGAAGTACGGTGAAATGAATAAAAGGATTGACTTCTTGTTTCAGCACGATAATTCGAATTTGAGAAAACTTCACAAATCTTCATCATCATCAACTGTAAATTTGGCAAGTAAATCTTTTGACGAGTTTCAAAAAACTAACAGCTTTGACTTTTATTTCAACAATGAAGGACACGATGAAAATGAGCTTAACCCCTCAGTTCAAATGATGTCCACAAAATCTATGCTTGATGATTCTCAGAAAATTGCTTACGCTGCGTTGGTCAAACTAATCATTGTACAAATGAACACAAAACTTATATATTTGAGGGGTTCGGGAACCACAAAGATATTAAAAATGTTAGCAAAGTGCCAAAAATCTTTTACTCGATGGTCTATGAATGTGATGGAAGCTATTTACGACCATTTGAATGTGAAGAAATCTGAAGAAATCAAAATGATTGAAACATTAAGTTGCCACGGTATTGAAACATCTGATTTATCTAAGGCATTCAACAAAAATATCACAGTCAAAAATAATTTTAAAACTGAAGTTGATAATTTGAAAGTTATAGATATGGATGGGAGTGAAACCAGTATCGAGGTGGATATCAAATGGACATTAATATGTGATCTATTTTTAATTTTACTTGAATCTTCAGTATATGATTCTAGATCACGTACCCTTTTACTTTACTTTGCAGAATCGATTGGGATTTCTAATCTTGAAGTTTTTCAATTTGAAAGAAGAATAACGGATTCATTAGAAATTGATGAAGCTTTCGAAATTATGAACAATACTCAAACATGGGATGAAACAGAAATTTTAAAAGAACATAAAAAAAAGCAGAAAAATGCAAAACTTGTAAAAATTGCTCTAGCTACTGTAGCTGGTGGATTAGTTATTGGTTTGAGTGCAGGTGCATTAGCACCAGTGATTGGTGCAGGTTTAGCTGCTGGACTAACGACTGTTGGTATTACTGGTACTGGTGGGTTTCTTGCAGGTGCGGGTGGTACAGCAATAATCACCACCTCAGGTGTTATGTCTGGAATGAGAGTGGGTCAAAATGCTATGCAACACAGAGTTGGATCTGTCAAAACGTTTGAATTTATTCCTTTACACAACAATAAACGTGTTAATTTGATTATCACAGTATCAGGATGGATGTCCGGTACACTTGATGATGTTAGATTGCCATTTTCAACAGTTGATCAGGTTATGGGTGACTTGTATTCACTTTTATGGGAACCAGAAATGCTAACAAGTATGGGTCAAACTATCAATATTTTAGCCAATGAAATTCTAACCCAAAGTATTCAACAAATTTTGGGATCAACCTTGTTAATCACTTTGATGGCTGGATTGCAATTACCAATGATGTTATCAAAACTTGGTTACTTGTTAGATAATCCTTGGAATAATTCACTAGATAGAGCTTGGAAAAGTGGTAAGGTCTTGGCTGATACTTTACGAAGAAAAAAGTTAGGTTTTAGACCAATCACTCTTGTTGGTTTTAGCCTAGGAGCAAGACTGATCTACTCTTGTTTATTAGATTTGGCCAAAACCGGCGATTACGGGATTGTGGAAAATGTTTATATCTTTGGTTCACCCATAGTCATTCAAGACGATGATGTTGCATTGGCACGGTCGATTGTGAGTGGTAGATTTGTTAATGGCTACATGAAACAAGACTGGATTCTTGGATATCTTTTCCGTGCCACGTCAGGTGGTTTGCGGACCATTGCAGGATTATCTCCAATCGATGAAGAAACTACTAATATTGAAAATTTTGATTGTTCAGAATTTGTTAAGGGGCACATGCAGTATAGAGAAGCTATGCCAAAACTGTTACGTAAGATTGGATGGGAGGTTTTGGAAGACCGATTTGTGGAAATCGAGCAACCGAATCCAGAAGAGGAAGAAAGACAACGCAAGTTGCTTAGTGATTTTGAAAAAGCACAATATAGTAAGAAGAAAAAGTCATGGTATAAGAGGTTCTGGGGCAAGCGTAATAAGGAATGGTGGGAAATGTACGAAGAAGGTGAAAAAGAAAAGAGAAACAAGAAATTAGAGGAGTCAGCGAATAACCAAAATAGAGACGAAGAAAACGACCGGGAAGAGCATAAAGATATAGAAGATTTTGATCTTTGTGCCTTGAAGGAGGAGGTTAACAAGATTGGGGAAGAAGCTAAAAAACTATGTGATAAAAATAAAAAAAGTCCCATTTCGAGCTCATTTTATACGGAAGAGCCTAAGGACATGAAAGATTTGAACACAGAAGAGACGAAAAATGAAAAAATGGATTTTGATACTGATGTTGTTAAGGTGTCTCCTAATGTAGCAAAATTTGCAGTAAACACGCATAAGTTTGAATCAAAGAAGCGGTGCACAACTCCCAATATACCTCAATTTGAGAAACCAGGAGAAAAGGAGGATGGTCAGTGTCAAAATCCATTTTCTTCTCAGCTGGATGACCTAAGTTTTACGCCGAATTCATCTTGTGTCAATTCCCATGTTATCCATGATTCATCCAGAGTAGAAAAGACTACTAAACAAGCTGATGGAGATGCTCGGGTGGTTGATTATGGAGAATATGATGTTAATAGTGTTGAACATTTGCAAATTAATTATGATGATGAAATAGGAGCTCTAGAGAGGAAGATACTAAAGCAACAAAAAGAAAATTCGGGATATGGGCCTGTGACAGGAATTGACTATGGTGATGAAGATGAGTTTCCGCATGATGAAAGCAAGATTCAAATTAGCTTTCAGTAATGGGTACCGAGATTATCACGATTTTTGAAGATTTATAAAGTATTATGTATAGAGAGAATATATTTTAATAAGTCAAGCTATTCATAAAAAGACTTCGGCATTGATTTCGACAACAGACAATGCAAAAGGAATTTCAAAGTTGGCCAAGACCTCAGGGTGTAGCACACCTAAATGACCAATTTTTACAGGATCTTCACCATCCTTTGCTCTAAAATAAATAGCAGCACCCCTACCAGGGAAATACATTTTCTTCTCATCGGAACCAACGGTCCAAAAGCCTCTCTTACCATTGTTATGATCATTCTCTTCCAACCAATCAACACGCATAGTTTGCATAATTTTAGTCAATAAACCTTGAATATATTCAAAACCTGACTTTTTACCTGCAAATGCAGCACACCAGTTTCTCTGGTTTTTTGCACCACGTTCCAATTCGGGCACTTTGTAAACAATGTCTCCAGTTTCAAAAACTTTAATTGGCAAGGAGTGATTTTTATTTTCTTTAATTGTCTTTAAAATACCTGGAACTAATGAAGTACGGACCACTTGATATTCTGTAGTTTTTGGATTTGCAAGAGTAACAACCATTGAATCGTCGGAATCATTCAAAAATTTAAAATTTTCGTCATGAGAACATAAAGTTAAAGGTAGAACTTCTAGCCAACCAGATTGAGCAGTAGCATTACGGAGAATATCAGCAACTTTGTTAATAGGTAATGGATATGCAGTAGTGGCGACGGTCTTAGGATATGTTTTAACTAAATTATCATAACCATAAGCAATGGCACAATCTTCCATAACATCACAAGCATGTAAGATATCTGGACGAGTAATTGGAATACTGACATCAATAGTTTTTTCTTCAGATGCAGGGGTCGCATTTAGTGACATTTTTTCAAGTAAATCGCAAATTTGTTGTTCAGACAGATCAAGCGCAAGAATGGAGTTGATGTAATCAGCATCAACCTTCAATTTTCTTTCTACTAAGTTTGGACAAACTCTTGTCTGGCCGTTATGTTCAGAAATTATTTGAACCGGTTCAATCTCAAAAGGTGTATAACAATAACGAGAGAACATTGCAACCAATTGATTGATAACTATTTCAACTTTAGTTTTATCAGTACCCGTAACATCGATAAAAACATTTTTTGTGTTTACAGATATCTTTGAATGATTGGAGTTAATAATTGGTGGCATAGAACAGACGTTTCTATTTGAATCAAGAATAACTGGGAAAACTGGAGAATTTTCAATGATGTGTAAATACTTACCTAAGTTCTTATCTCCCTTATAAAAATCAATAATCTCATGGCCATTCATTTCTTTAGTTTGGTTTAATGGAGCAAATTTAATATCGTTTGGATTCAAAGCTTCGTAAGTGAATGGGCCAGATACAGTATCAAAATCATGAGTACCCATTGCAACTAATGTTCTTTGTCTGCATAAATTGGTATGTAGCTTATCCTGTAAAGCAATGAAAGAATCGTAAGATCTTTGTGTAAAGGTAATGTTTCTTAGAATTGCAGATGCCGCATATGGCCTGATTGCAGTAGTGGACTCTTTAATGGTTAAAGTCGTAGTTGGAGTCTGTGGAAATAATTTGTATTTTGGTATACTTACTCTACCTAAATATTGATTTAATGCTTGCGCAATACCTTCAATACATAACATGTCATATCTGTTGGCACCGATTTCAATTTTTAGTTGTGGTCTTTCATCTGTACCTTTGACATCTTCTGTAGTATCCTCGTCAAGTTCAATACCAAATTGAAAACATAATTCATCAAACTCCTGAGACGTATAATTTTTGCCTAAAAGGTCAAACAAATCCTGTTTATCAACAGCAACAGTAGGCATACTTAATGATTGGAGTAGAGTTGTAAAATTTAGAATCGTCAATTGGAATGAATCATTTTATTTCATACATTAAAATTCTTGAAATTGGACGCTAGTTAAAAGTTCTGCTCACTGCAAAAGTTTAAGATTACCCGGATTTTGAAAGGCGCGATGTGGTTGATAGAGATTGTGTAGGAAACGATACATGCATGATGAGATAGAGATGGGTTGTGTTATCTTCGACTTTTGAATGATCAATAATAGGGAAGGATAAAGTAAATTTTGAAACAATATGTCTGCAAATAAAGGAAAAGCGTTTGATAAATCAATGAAATTATTGATGGTGGGTGATTCCGGTGTGGGTAAATCATGCTTACTCTTAAGATTCGTCGATGACAAGTTTAATGCGACTTTCATAACCACCATTGGAATTGATTTCAAAATCAAAACAATTGACTTAGATAACTCCAAAATTAGGTTACAAATATGGGATACTGCTGGACAGGAACGGTTCAGAACTATTACTACTGCATACTATAGAGGAGCAATGGGTATTATTATTGTTTACGATGTTTGTAACCAATCATCATTTGACAGAGTTGAAACTTGGTATAAAACAGTTCAAGAACATGCCAAAGAAGATGCGCAAGTAATTATTGTTGGTAACAAATGTGATCAAGAAGATCTTCGTGTTGTTTCCACGCAACAAGGTGAACAGTTAGCTGAGAAATTGGGTGTACCATTTATTGAAGCAAGTGCTAAAAGTGGACTCAATGTATCAGAGGTTTTCTACACTCTTTCCAGGAAAATAGTCGAAAGCAATGGATCACTTGGTGACGCACCTGCAAATGAGGGAAATGTTGATGTTAAACAAAACACCAACTCTTCATCAGGATCAAATTGTTGCTAAATTACCAAGTTACATGTTCGTCAGTGAAAAGTAAGAGTAGATTTTATGATTAGTATAATGATTGTTTAGTATTAGGCTTAGCTTTTACATGTGTTAAAGGAAATTACAATATGTATGCGATATGGTTGTTTCCCAAACGATAAATGACCGATGGTCGTTACGCAGAGAATAGGAATATATCGCCTTGTTACAAAGCAAAAGCCTACCAATGACAAACGTCAATCACCAAGTAACTTATGGTGAGAGTTCAAATCATCAGCCCAAGAATAAATTCAAGGAACACGACCTATGCAATGAAACAATTGCTTTGTAGTCCCTCGGTCGAGCATACCCTGCACCATATAGAAGAATATCAAACCACAACGATCAACAAACCTGTTGGAATGGACAGTTGTGAAAAACGATACTCAAGGTACTAGCTTCACTAGGACCGACATGCATCTGTCCCAGAATTGTGATCACGTAATGTAACACAAACTAAACCAGTCATACAAGATAACCAGCTAGCCAACTCTTTGATGACAGTGAGGACTACTTTCGAAAGAAATAATAGCATAGTGGTACCTAGTGTGTGAAAAGAGAGGAAAATATTCTCTTTTTATACTGATCTTTCGCACTGGCCAAAAAAAAATTTTTTGAGAGCACTGAATTTTAGAATCACAGAATCAGGGTTTTCTTATGGAGAGTTTCTACAAGTTACACAAAGCGTGTTAAAGAAGCATGGCTATTACAGCTGCCCATGGCATAATATGATTGTAATTGGATGATTTCAAAACAATTGCGTTATTGTAAGAAGAGGAAGATGGTAAAGATCCCCTTTTTGATGAGGAAGATAACAATGTTGTTGAAGCAGGTATGCAACGTGCCCAATAATCATTCACAACTGCACAAGCAAGACCTGGTTGACAACAATTGGGTCCATGATAATCATCACCGCCACATTGATCCCATACCTTTCCACAAGTTGTTGTTACTGATGTCGATGTAGTAGTTGACATTGTTGAGGTAGTATCTGTAATGATTGTGTTGATAGATGATTCAGAAGTTTGGGTGTTTGTCTCCGTGGGTATCTCTTCGACATGATTCTTTGTTACCGGAGTTTCTTCCGTAGCCGGTTTATTGAAAGTAGTTGGAATATTCACATTTGTTGTTTTTGTATTTGTGTCTGGTTGCTGAACATGTGGAGAGGAATCCTCTACAAAGTATTGATCCATACTACCATTAGAGTTTGTTAAATGGCCGGATTGTTCCTGTGCAATGACTATTCCAAAATTGAAAATACAAATAAAGATTAAAGCATGAATGTAAGTCATATTTGTCTTTCTATTCAAGCAAAAAATTAACATATTAGGCCCATATCAGCAATTGGTACAGAATTATATATATATATATATATATTCAATGGTTTAGATCACGGTATTGCTATTTTTATTTCTACCTATACACCCATTCTACTACCCGCAATATCAACACGCATATGCATAACTCCGAAATCAATATAACAAACATCGCGAAAATCCAGCCACCTCAAATTTTGAAATTAAAAAACTAAGCTCTAGGGTAGTCAAAGTTGCAGATCCCCTCAAAGAACTACAACTAAGGAGGATTTTCCCTTTTTACACTCACTTTGAACAATTGTAGCTTGATAGCGGTATCATTTAGAGCATGTGGTGGCAAAGAATCTTCAATTTGTTCAAATGGCTTTGAGTTGAATTTAACTAACGATTCATCATAAGAAATTGTATCTTCCCATTTTTCATTGACAATGTAAAAATTATCATCCTTGACCTCGGGTACAGTGTCCTTTAAATCAAACATATCAAGTAAGTTTTTCAGGTTACTGTTAAAACTTGGAGGTTTAATGTTTAAAATGTTGGGCATAATAACGTAGTCATTTTTCGCTTTGGCTTTAATTTTCTTTTTTTGGTCTTCTTCTGTTTGAATACTAATGGGTGAGTCGATTGGAGATAGAAATGTACTGGAAGTGGGTGTTTCTTTGCTCACTGAACCTAAATTAACTTGCGTCCCAAATCCGCCATTGGCTTGATTTCTTTTGAACCTTTCAGTAATACACTCAGATATTATCACTTTCAAAGACATTAGTACATCATACAAGAGATTCTTAAGTTTAGGGTCTTTCATCATTATTTTATGATTAAACAATTTCAGCAAATTTAAAATCAAAACATCTTTTTGCAAATTCACTGATCTTTTCATAATTAAGTGAACTAAAAAGTACCGGTTCAATAAAACAATTCTTGAAATCATTTTTATACCCAATTTCAAATCATCAGTTATATTGACTTTTTTGATTCGAAATTTCTTCTTGTCTTGCTCTAATTGATTACATATTTGAACCAAAATTTCTAACTTTCCATTTAAAGAAAATACAAGGGCGTCTGTCATTTCGAACTTGAGATCTTCATCAAGCTTTTCAATTTCATGAATGTCATTCGTAGGAATCTCAAATTTGAATGAGGTATCTGATACTTTTGAGCAATTGGACATGATATTGCCTAAAATATTTGTTACATTGTGACCGTTTACAATGACTTTCGGAAAATGTTCGCTGTTCAAATAAATCTCTTCACATGCTGACAGAAACTTACACTTGTAAAAATCAGGAAGATAAACGAAAAGCTCACCTTCCAAAGATATTAAATTCTCGTCCTCATAAAAAATGCTTAATATCCTTTCTATTAAATTAAGAACTTCGTTATTTTTGTCAAAATCATTCGATAACGTTTTATGTCGTCCAATAATTATGTGAATAAACATCCATTGTGAAATCGAAAGATTGCAGTAGTTCAAAATTTTCAATACATCTATTTCACTCACTTCTTCGATGTCAATAGATTGGTTGAGTATTTTATGAAAAACAAAAAGCATCAAAGAGGTGAAATCGAGAGTATCTAATTTTTCAAATGGTATATGGAACAACGTCATGAAGAGATCTTTATGTTTCAATGACAAGCTCCAAAATGCATCAATGATATACTGGTTCAAAAGTTTATCTTTGATCTTCACAAAGTCTCTCATGGGTTCATCTAATGGATTAGGGTCCAGGTTCGAAACAGTTCCAAGCTCTGGAAACACTGTCATAGTATTATCTCCTGGATTAACATTAACAACATCAACTGATCCCACTACTCTGGTACCCTCTTCTTTCAGTACAGTTTGGCTCTTGAAACTACTGAATATTATCTCAGATAACAATTTGTAGTAATTTTCCGGGTTTGTTTCGATGTAAGTGTTTTTTAAAAACTGTATCTGGAAATTTAAAGTGTAGCCTCGACTGTGATGATCGTTGAAAAAAAGATCCCAGAGTAAATATAAATGGTTCTCATTATTGAGAATGTCATGATTGAAATTATTCTTGTAACTGAAAATGTCAAAAACTTTCTTGAAATCTAGTAGTCCATCTGCCAACATTCGAAGTATTAAACTCAAGTTTGTTTCATATTCCAATTGGTATGTAGATTTAAAAAATCTATTGAAGTAATCAGTCAAACACTTGTTAAAATCATCTTCCTTCCACATTTGTAAACTTTTCAAAAATTTTGTCATGAGAAGAAGTAGTATGCTTTCATTATTTCTCACATAAGTTCTATATTTTGTCAATGCCAAAGTAGCATAATGAGAAAATTCAGCACCATTTCCCAATCTTTCGTAAGACGCAAGATCTAAAGATACCAACTCTTCTGGAGTTAAAAAAAAAGGAACAGTATTAGCACTTTCTATGAAATGATAATCCCAAATAGCATACTTTGAGGCAGGAATATTTGATAGAGCGATAGCCCTATTAACATCATAGCGATTGATTGAGATCCATGAGGTAAATACATTACAACAATAATCCCACAGATTCGATTCTGAATTGTACATCGAGATTTTGAGGTAATTCATATTGAAAAGTACAACTTCCATGAAAAAAGATAGAGCACAAATGTCCTTTACTTCTATAGACGAAGTATCAGAGTTCAAACCATCAGTAACCAAAACAATGTATCTGCACAAGTTTTTCGGATACTGTTCAAACAGTTTATAGAGGAGCACTAGTTTTTTATAAGTCAAAATCATTGGAATTTGTGTTACCATTTTGTTTTCATAATATGAAAAGACAAACCTTTCAACTTCAAGATATTCTCCTAGGTATATTGGGTCAGTATACTTATTGTTAACTAAGTCTTCAAAACTCGTCGATATTTCATCAAGTTCAAAAACTTTATCAATCAAAAGAAGTTTCTCTTGCTTATAAGAATCCAAAATATTTGTGGGAGCATCCATGTTGGTTGAATCCAAGAGCCTTTTAAAAATACTTTTCATATTAGAGTCACTGGATGGGAGTAACGAGTTCAGAATCAAAATATGAATGTAACAAGTTCTGTCAGGATTTGCGAGATAAATTACACCAGATGCAATCAAACGTCGCAAATAAGAAGAGATTATGAATAGTTTAAGAGAATAAAATGTGTTGATCAAATATAGAAAACTGTTGAGATCATAAAATTCACCTTTATGGTTGATTTCATTTCTATAGTTCAAAATTTCAGCCATTCTGTATACAAAATCACCTACAGTATTCTCCAACTCAGAACGGAATTGTTTATATTTTGGTGATCCTTGACTAATTAATTGGGATAGTTTAAATTGAAGAATTGAGGATATCAAAGTTATTCTTTCATTGATGGTTCTCTGTAAACGAACTTTCTCTGTACACCAAAGAAAAATTTGATGTAGTATATATTTAGTATCAAATTCATTTGATTCATTGAAGATCACCTTGGATAGACTTGAAAAAGTTTCATTCTCAAAATTATTTAGCTTGGAAAATACCCAACAGATTCGATTCTTAGATGGGTATAACTTTGCGGTATGATCTAGTTGGGCAACTTCAACTTTGCTGGTATCATTGCATATGAGAGCAGGGGATGGTGCCGTGGAGACAGAAGGAACATTATTTGGGGATAAATCAAATTCGTCAATCGTTAAAGTTTCATTCCTATAAGATATAAGTTTGAATTGATCATTAACAATGGGTAGATTCAAGTCCAAACATTTTTTTAGCCACGGCTTCAGGGTACTCCAATGAGACGGTAAAATAAAAATATCAGAATTGTAATAAAACAAATACTTAAGCAAAGTTTGAAACAACATGGATAATTTCTGTGCAATTGACTCAAACTTGGTATTTTTTCCAAGCTTTTCAAGCTTCTCTAAAATAGATAGTAATGTAATTGAGAGTTCCTTTATAAGATAATCATATTTTAGAATTTTAAACCAGAATAGCTTTATTATACTGGAATGCATTGTCAAGTGTCTGAAATCTTCAAATTTTGAAGCACAATATAAATTGTGCGATGTAAAGCGGACTACCCATGTCAAAAACGACAATCTGTTTAGTAACTCAAAACTGTACATATTTGTCACCAGTTCAATGGTGTAATTCATTCTTTGTCTCCTTGTTTCTTTATCTAAGACACCATTTGTACAATTCATAATCGTCGTTTCAATAAAAGAATTAATTTGCTCTGTCCATTCGATAATCCATTTATTTATACTCTGGGAATAGAATTTTTTGCTTCGCAATTGTTTTTGTTCGTTTGAAGCAACGCACTTAACTAGCCACAGTGCTCTGGCAATAGGCACATTATAAGATGAACACTGTTCAAGCAAGTTTTTATTTCTCAAGCCATGGGGAATTGACCTAGATAAAATACGTAATGAGACTCTTGGATCAGAAAGCCTCTTAATCCAAACTTCTTTCTTTTGTTCAGTCAAAGTTACTCTGGGAGGAGGTTTGAAAGGCGCATTACTCTTGAGACCATTGAAGATACGACGCTTATGCATTGCATCTACAAAAATTTGACTCATCAATGAAAGTTTGCTTAGTTTTGCGGGTTTTGCTGACGATGTCTCAGTTGATTTGCTGATTAAATCTGACATGAGGGGTCTACCGGATTGGTCTTCATGTTTAACCAATGCAGGTGCTACGTAGCCCTTCTGCAGAAAGTTTCTCATTGTAATATCATCAGCATCATTAGGTTTCCACACTGAAAAATCAGGATATACATCTCCATCATCGTCACCACTGGTACCAGATGTAGAGTCTAGTTTGATATTCTCTGAAATATCAGAGTTCCAATTAAGGGGATATATTCTGTCGTTAATATGTACTTCACCATTATATTTTCTATCCATGCGATGAACAATTTTCTGTTGCTTGAGGTTTTTATCTACTAGATACTAGTTCAATAGATGAAAGGACCAGTTCGACATTTCATTTCTGTTACAGTTAATATTGCGTAAGCCTGCATGCATGCAACTGAGCCACTGGCCTAGTTTTTTTATATCTTTTTTCGGCTGTTAAAATGCATTGTCTTTAATTTGCAAGATCCAAAATCATATTTACGGTGTAATAAAAACCATTTGATGGACACGAAAAAGGTATTGTACAGCTCAAAGAAACTTGAAGAGCCAAAACTTTTGGGTGTGTATTTCAATCAAGATCAAACTTGTTTTACTACATGTTCCGATGAAGGTCTTAAAGTTTTTTCCACAAATCCAATGGAAATCAAACTCAATTTGACTCTAAATGGAAAGCATCTTTATAATTCAAATTATGGTATAGTAATTGCAAAAATGTTATATAAAACCAACTATATCGGACTAGTCTGTGGTGGACAACATAATTTCCCTTCAAACAAACTGTGTATATGGGATAATGCTAAGGAAAATAGTGCAATTGTTTTAGAGTTCGATACACCCGTACTAAATTTACATCTTTCTAAAGTTCATATTGTGGTAGTTCTCAAAAATTTGGTTCTAGTCTATCCCTTTAAACCAATCCCAGAGCTGTTATTTTCATTCGAAACAATCGACAATAAGTTGGGTGTATCAGATTTCCTAGTGACGAAAGCATCTTCGACTCTAGTTTTTCCTGCAAGACTTCCAGGTCAACTCCATATTGTTGATATCAGCAATAGCCATCAGTTAAATGATGAAGAAACAAGTAAAAAAAGTATAGCATTGGTGAAGGCACATAAGAATGACATTCATTGTGTCACATTATCACCTTGTGGTGATTTAGTGGCTAGTGCTTCAGAACTAGGAACACTCATTAGAGTACATGATACAAAAACGTGTTCTTTAATTCACGAATTTCGACGAGGCGTTGAACCCGCAACTATTACAGATATGAAGTTTTCACTAGCGGGAAATAAATTGGCGGTATTGAGTGATAAAAGCACATTGCATATTTATTACATTTATCAAAATGGGATGATTGAAGAAAATCAGAAACACCGTTTCAAACATGTTCCGGTCTTATCCAAATATTTTGGGAGCACATGGAGTTTTGTCTCTAAAAACATTGGTGACAAAACAGATTCCTTAAAGAATGATGGCATCATTGGATGGGTTGATGAAAGTTCCTTGGTTGTTGTATGGAAGTTCAAAGGTATATGGGAGAAGTATAATTTAGTCAAAAAATGCACATCTGACTCCAAAAAGAATATGAGTAAATGGAGTATACAGAGAGAAGGCTGGAAAAGTATTGAAAGCTAAACATGATAAAATCATTATTTGACGAGACATTGTTCCCACTATAATGCTGATTGCTGCCGTTGGAGCTGACAAAAAATAGAGAATCTGAAAATATTATTTGGAAAACAGAGAGGACTATAAAATTGTAGAATTGATGTTTTGATTTCCACCAAATGAAATGACTTGATTTTCTTGTTTCCCATGATCTTTCCAGTTTTCTCCTGGACAGGTTTTCCTTCGCAAAGAGCGTACGAGCAAGACTGGAATTTAGACAATATTACAGAATCTCTGCTGAAAGCACAGGAAGCTTTTTGTTGTAAAAAAGATTCTGATTATGTAGTCTTCCAACACAATGATTGGCATCTTCAGGAGTATTAAAACATAGTATCAATGTTGCAAGATTGGTTGATCTGTTAACAAATATTTCACGAATACTTAATGTACTCTTGTCATACCAGTTTAAATCCCATAAAAATTCAGTCAATTTTTCCAATCGTATTCTTGCAGGAAAGTTTTGCAGAACAACGCAGTTGCTTCGTGATATTTGAGGAAATCTCAAGGTAAATGAACCATATTTCTTTGTTATGAACTCACTCAACAATGATGAATATTCAGATAATTGAGCGGCAGCAGATGTGTCATAACGTGAATACGCTTCTGTTCGTTTTTCCAAAAGCAACTTTAGAGAAGTTCTGAAATCTTTTGCCTTGACCTTATTATCAATAATAGCAGATCTTCTTGCAATAGTAAGGAGGTCGCCCATATCATCTAGATCGGGCATAAAATTCGGATATAGGAATCTCATATAATGTGCAAAGTCATTTGCTTCTTTTAGTCTAACATCCAATTCATTGATTTTGGTACCTTGTGAGTATTTAAAATACTGTTGAAGTTCATCAGTGCTTTTGAAAATTAAAAAGTAATCATTTGTATGCAGTAAGTTGGAGACGAACCTTCCATTAATTACTTTTGTCGGTGCATATTCTGGTGCTAATTTGGAGAAGTCTGCATGACTCAATGATGTGTAGCTCATATGACATCGTAATACTGGTACATGAGTTTTCACCAATGTATTAGAACTGTCTCGTATCACGGAAGTAGCCATATGTGTATTCTTCAACGAGTTTGTAACTTTGGGTTTTGACTTCAAAATATTACGCAACGCATTAGTAGCACCCTCAGCAGTAATAGCATGCTGCATAAGCTGATTGTTATATTGGATTCGTCTTCACAACTGGAAGTCGTTGTATATTCTTGAAGTCATAGGTATTGAAAGCAAATTTGTAGCACAGCCCGGATACTTAAGCTTATTAAAGTAATGAAAACCTCGAGCACAAATTTGTGGCAATTTTTTGTTACAGGGTTGTCAGCAATAATATACATGGTTGTAGATTCAACGACGCTCTTTGTTATCACATTAGATTCAACAAATCTTGTACATAGGCACAACCTCAAAAACAAAATAAGCCAGAGGTCTTTTATTGAAAGAACTTCATTTAAAAAACATATAAGGCTTTGAAAATTCATCATCGCATCAAACCGTGTACAAGGGAACCTAATCATATCTACTCACAGATTAGTTTTTAGCAGTTCAGCTCACATAATCTTGTATATAATTTCAAATATATTCAGTTTTAGCAAATCATAAAATAATGAATTTGAATTGGGATTCTCTGCAAAAAGCAAGTGCAACCGATGAAAGTGTGATTTCAAATCCTTGGGATAATAGTTCAAGTCATGGAGCTAATATAAACAACCTGCCAATTCCTAATCCTATCTCTCCGATCATCTCACATAACAATTCAAATCAAGCAGAAGATGTTGCAAGCATAATTTCTGGTTTGAGCGTTACAAATAAACTTGGTAGTCACCCTGCACCATCCTATCTAAGTGCTTACAATCATTCGCATAGTTTAGCTGGATTTGATGAATCTGCTATAAGTGATTCAGGATCAGATGCTCTAAGAGATGCTATATCGGCAATCTCTGCTCCAGTAGCTACTCAACCCATCAACAAGTCTAGATTTAGTGCTAACCTTTTCGGTTCTGCCTCTGTGGCTGGTGTTGATGTCACCAGCTTGAAAGCAAGTGCATTCGGAACAGCAAAACAATCTTCATTTTTGGAAAAGTTTGCTTCTGTTACTGAGAAGACAAGAGAGATTGAAGCAAATAAAATTGGTTCCAGAAGATCTTCAATGTTCAATAATGAACCAAAATCACCCCAACAATTTTTCAGAGAGCCTAGGAAACAATCTTTTAGTGAAAAGCTAGAATCTTATATTTCTGCCACAACTTCCCCTGATGCATCGAGACATCTTTCTTTCAGTTCGGAAGTGGCTGGTAACATCAACTCTACCGTCTCAGAGCACAATTCCTCTATTACGGAAACTAAAGCCAATTTGCCCTTTAAAAGAAACTGGAATCCTGCAGCTGTCACTCCGTTTCATCCAAGTTATCCTGCTAATGATCTTTCCTTCATGCAGCAACCCATGATGATGCCCCAATATCAAATGTTGCCTCAAAATTTTATTGGCGGTGGTATCTATCCGCAAATGTTTCCACCTTTCGCCGGTGCAGTATATGGAGAAGATCCGAATGCACCCCAGTCAGAGAATATGAAGTTAACGGACACGACCAGAAGTGAATGTGGTAGTAAGAATGCTACTATAAATGAAGATAAGACTGAAATGTCGGAAAAAGATAATGATGATAATGAAATAAATTCAGATACGGTTGATTGCGAAAACGAAAAGGCAAGGACCCATCAAAAGGAATGGGACGTCAATAGACCCAGCTCCCCATATATCATCACTCCTTTCAATCCCTATAACATGTATGGCCCACCAGGGAATGGATTCCCTCCTATGATTCATATGCCTGGCTCCCCTATTGCGGGTACTGCTCCTGCTCCAGCAATGATTATGTCTCCTATAGTTGGCATCTCACCAGTAATTGGAGGATCTCCAATGATGACTAGATCACCTGTATCTATAAACAAAGGTCGTTCTGGTTCTCCTCCTAGATCAGGTAGATCACCAGGCTATAAGAAGAATGGTAAACCCAAAAATAAAAATAAAAACATTATTAGATCTCCACTATTAGAAAAATTCAGAAGCGAAGAAAACTCGCAATATAAATTAAATGATATAGTATCTCATGCTTATGAGTTTGCAAAAGATCAACATGGTTCGAGATTTATTCAACAAGAATTGGAAACCGCACAATCAGAGGAAAAGGAATTGTTTTTTAAAGAAATTTCTAGTAATGCAATCGATTTGATGACGGACGTCTTTGGTAACTATGTTATTCAAAAATACTTTGAGTTTGGTTCTGATGAGCAGAGGAAAATTCTTTTTGAATCTATGAGAGGTTCATTTAATTCATTGTCTTTACAAATGTATGGTTGTAGAGTTGTTCAAAGATGTCTTGAGACTGTCACATTAGATGACCAGCTTGAAATTATGGAAGAGCTTAAATCAAATATTCTGAACTTGGCCAAAGATCAGAATGGTAACCATGTTATTCAAAAGGCTATTGAACAAATTCCTATAGAAAAAATACCATTTATTTTGAATGCCATAAAACATCAGATTTACAGATTGTCTCTCCATCCCTATGGCTGTAGAGTTATTCAAAGATTATTGGAGTGTTCTAAGCTTGATGATCAAGAGTTTATTTTGGGAGAATTAAAGCAATATATCTATTATTTGATTCAAGATCAATTTGGTAACTACGTTATTCAACATATTATTGAAAGTGGTGCGGAGAAGGATACAAAGATGATTTTAGATGTTGTTTTGGATAATTTGATAGAATTATCAAAGCATAAATTTGCATCCAATGCTGTTGAGAAATGTATTGTTTACTTACCTGCTGAGAGTAGGAATAAAATTTATGATGTTGTTTTGTTCAGGAATGGTGATAGTGATGGGGACCTCAACGAGAATACTAATTTGGCATACATGATCAAAGATCCTTTTGCTAATTATGTTATTCAAAAATTAATTGAAATGGTTGATGTTGAAAGAAAGAAAGTTTTAATCTCAAAAATAAAACAGTATTTGAAACTGATACAAAAGAACACACACGGTAAAAGTTTAGCTAGTATTGAAAAATTAAACCAAATATGCCGCTCTTATGAATAGTGTCTTTTACAACCTTGTTATTATGATTGCTGTGTACACCACACCTCCTTGTTTATAGTTAAAGAAAGTAATATTATCAGAGTTTAATTTGTATCGCGCTGTTAATATATAGAGGAAGCTAGACAAATT
>JAJMSP010000186.1:0-68271 GCA_030558495.1 Pichia insulana
TGTTATAATTCAAATAAAATTGAGACGATATTGATAGGTTAGAACTCCATATCAGTTAAACTGATTGTGTTATAAAGGTTTAAAAATTGAGTTTATAGTGGTGAATGAAAAATCGCTTTGAACATTTGACCAAAATTAGCGACTTCTCCTGGTCCCAAAATTTTTACTATGTAAAATGAATTCGCGTCTCACGATGGTGGATATAGATATATGAAGTCTAAACATGGACTTTTAGCATAAAATGTTTATTGTTTAAGGTTGACAAAATTGATAACCTAGAATAAATTGGAAAGTCAAACGATAAATAAGTTTGAGATAACCGTTATGAAGTTTGTCTATATATATATATATATATATCGATCTGATCATACGATGAAAAAAATGAATAGCTAAAATTTTAGCGCAACGTTTTTTTTTTTAATGACTCCGAGACGAATCAATCAATATTAATATTGATTAATGAAGTAGGGTCCAATTTGTTGTTGCACATCTACTATACTTTTGAACCATTTTTTCTTTAAGTGACTTAAAACAATTCTTTTTCAAGTTTTCTGAAAAAATAGTTACTTTTTTTTGTTAAACTTAAAAAAATTTTAATCAAGGAACAATAAACCTGTCAAACTTTGACAGTTTTTCATGTCAAAAAAATATTTTTCAATTTTTCACGAAATTTTCAACTTAGTGACACAAATCTAGTCATTCTCAAAATCAAAAAGATAACATTGGCCTATCATCATGGATTCTGCTAAAGAAATGAGTCTTACCCCAGAAACGGAGCTGCCACCAACTTTACCTCAAAAACTCAAAGCAAGGGCATCACGTTTTTACAAAAAGTTTACCACGAGAGATGGATTGATTGGTGATTATGACTATGCATATCTATTTACTCCTACCTTGCCATTTTTGAAATTTACAAAAAAGAAACAACCATTTTTTGGACTGGATGAGGATATTCCTGTTGTATTAGGTCTTATTCTTGGTTTGCAACACGCACTTGCTATGCTAGCAGGTTTGTGCACTCCACCTATTTTAATCGCAGGTTACGCAAACTTGAACGTCACTGATACTCAATACCTAGTGTCTGCTTCTCTTATGGTCTCTGGAATTTTATCACTTATTCAAATCACAAGGTTCAAAATACCGTATACACCTTACTTTGTTGGTACAGGTTTACTCTCAGTTGTTGGTACATCTTTTGCAACATTAACAATCGTTTCAAAAGGTTTTCCCATGATGTATAAGACCGGATTTTGTCCATCTGCACCAGATGGTAGTCCACTCCCGTGTCCAGATGGTTATGGTGCTTTTATTGCAACTTCCTGTCTTTGTTCACTAATGGAAATTCTTTTATCTTTTCTACCTCCTAAAGTTTTACAAAAAGTGTTTCCTCCAATTGTTACTGGACCAGTAGTTTTATTGATTGGTATTAATCTTGTTCAATCAGGCTTTAAAGATTTTGCAGGAGGAAGTAGTTGTTATGGAGGCGATTGTGCAAAAGGCTATCATTGGGGGTCTGCTCAATATATCGGTCTCGGATTTCTTGTCTACGTGGTGATCATCTTGTGTGAAAAATGGGGTTCTCCGCTAATGAAATCCTGTGCTGTTATTGTTGGTTTGCTTGTTGGTTGTATTGTTGCCGCCGCATGTGGTTATTTTTCTCATGAGGGAATAGACCTTGCTCCTGCGGCTACTTTTGTTTGGGTTCACACTTTCAAGCTAAGAATTTACGGTCCTATGGTGCTACCATATTTGGCCCTTTATATCGTGCTAATGATGGAAACAATCGGTGATGTTACAGCAACTTGTGATGTCACTAGATTGGAAGTTGATGGTCCTAATTACGACTCTAGAATTCAAGGCGGTGTTCTTGCTGATGGTTTGAATGGTTTGATTGCAGGTCTTTGTACATTGCCTTCAATGTCGACATTTGCTCAAAATAATGGTGTTATTGCATTAACTAAATGTGCTTCTCGTACAGTAGGATATTGGTGCTGCCTCTATCTTATAGTTGCAGGGATCTTTTCAAAATTTGCTGCTGCCATTGTTGCAATTCCTGCACCAGTACTAGGTGGCATGACAACTTTCTTGTTTACTTCTGTTGCTGTTTCTGGGTTGAAAATTATTTCCACTACACCATTTACCAGACGTGATAGATTTTTGTTTACATCATCTTTGCTATTTGGTTTAGGTACTATTTTAGTTCCTGATTGGTTCAGCTATGTGTTTACATATACAGGTAATAACCATGCACTACAAGGATTTTTCAACGCTATAACGTTGGTGATGGAATCAAGCTATGCTATTGCTGGTTTTATAGGGGTAGTTTTGAATTTGTTTATCCCTCAAGAGTTTGACGATGACGATGACATCGAGGAGGTTGATGAAGAAATGAAACTCTACCATGAGCAGCATCCGCATCCTGTCAAAGAGGGATTGAGCCATTTGGTTCCTTTTGCTTCTGGATCATCAAGAAACTCAGAAGAAGGTATACCCCTTGAAGATGTGGGAAAGTACATCAATTTGTCCAAAGAATGAATTATTCTTGAAAATTAAGACTGCATTAATAAAATATCTATAGAATTAATTACTTCTACATTCCTGGTTTTTCTTGTTTTCTAGCCACTCTTCATATTCCCGTTTTCTTTTCCCTTTGTTTAAAGAGTACCGGTGTCTTTTTGATTTGAGGTGAATTTCCCACTGATTACCAACAAAAATCAATGACTTACCAGTGACCTTATCCTTGCATATATCACACGTATGGTGTACCCAATTTTCTGTTTTATCCAACGAAGATTTATCGTGTTTAATCAAGGATTCACTACTTAGTGTTTCGGGGACCTCACTGATATTGATCGCTGTATCATTGAGAAAACCATCAACTATCTCAAAACCTCTCTGCTGGACAGCAAAATCCCATAAATCCAAATCTGAGGCATCAAGAACATACAACTTATTGAATTTGATATCTTCCTGCTGCAATTCAGGCACAAGTAAATTTTTGATCCATTTTACTTGTTTTTTGGCATACTTTCTGGTTCCAACCTTCATTTCATCAGTACAAAGTACAAACTCTGGATCACCCAGTAGTGCTTTCATAATCACATGATCTTCCTGTGCCTCATTCAACCTTTTAACACCATACTTTTGTAAAAAAGGCAAAAACTCTTTGAACCCAATAACCTGCCAGATGCCAGAATCTTTTTCTACATTGTTATTGAAAACTTCATACAATTGACACAATTCCTGTAAACCGCCATGAATCATCATCTTGTCCACTCTAGCGTCGAGTCTTTTGTCTAATGCTGATGATTTTGAATACAACCATAGAAATAGGGTATCATACTTTAATGCCTCTCCTTGTTCCATTGACGCTTTTCTTTGTTCGGCATACAAATCGCTTGCTCTTTTTCCTTTTACATAAAATACCTCTAATGCTCGTCGTATACGTCTAATATCATTTGGGTGAAATTTCATCGCAATTACTGGATCAACTCTCTTCAACTCTTCAAACATGGTATCGGAACTTGAATCTAATATCCTTTTTTGATCATCGGTAAGAGTTTCACGATCCAAATCATCCTCTTCATTGGATTCAATAGTTTTGTTCTCAAACAACACGCTTTGAAGATAGTAGTGTGTACCTCCGACGATAATTGGAATTTTTCCTTTATCCCAACATGCTTGCATAGCATCCTCACATTCCTTTTTGAACCGGTGTATATAGTACTTCTCATTCCACTCCACATGGTTCATAACGTGATGCGGCACGCCGTTACGTTCGCTAAGTGGGTGTTTATTAGTTATTTGGTCTAGGCCAACATACATTTGCATGGAATCAGCGTTGATAATTTCACCATTGAATTTAGTGGCAAGATCAATGGAAAGTTGTGATTTGCCAACACCAGTAGTACCTACAATCGATATCACCTTTCTATTTGCTTGCATTGCATGTTTTATTCGTTTAAACCATTTGAAGTTCATAATGGCTGGAGTTTGTACTAAGTGTCATGGTCAAAAATAAATTGCTGCAGGATCTGAAAAAATTTAGGCACGTTAATCGCAGTGTGCATCACCGGCCTTGCCGCCCCTGTCATGATAACTTTTCATCGTAACTTATAAGCCAATATACAGGGCACTATAAACCTCTATATGCTTCATCAAATTCTATGCGATAGGAATGATCTGTATAAGGTTTTTCAATACAGGGTCCATCAGGTGGTATAAACCAGTAGTTAATCGCTGTATGAATATTTGAATTTGCTTCATCTCCGAAAGATGTTACTTCATGAAACCAACCTGCTGGGAGATACAACAGATCCCCATCAGAGAGAGTAACTTTTGCTGCAAAATATTTAATTGGACTAAAATTAGGGAACTTTTCATCGCAGTATTTTTCTAGAAGCAACCTTTCATCTTCTTCAACTTCATTTAAATGAAGTAAAACAGGCGGTATTTTGCAAAAAGAGGGAGGATCATTCTCTCCTTTATTTTCATCTTTTTTGTCTACCTTATCCTCAAAAAAATCGTCATTATCGATCGAAATACATGTTCCATCAGCTCTCACATTTCTCCATGTTGGAGCCTTATCATTTCTAATGTAATCAATGACACCCGTATCGTAAATTTGCCTTATATCACCAACAGTGTATAGTTTGTTAGCAAAATCTGGAGAAAACAAAGTAAATCTTTTTTGACCCTGTACTAAAATGTACAAGTTATCAGCATGATCATGATGCAATCCAGTACTGGTAGCATTAGGAACAGGAAGACCCCTATTAACATTAACAATATGACCACTTTCATTCACTACTTGAAGCTGATGCGTTTGGGATGGAGTACGTCCACACCAAAGATTAATTTGTTGGGGAACTAACGATTCAAAAAGAGTGCTTATCACTGGAGGTAATAATTTGGATTTGGATGGAATTAGTCTGTCTAAAGGCGGTTGATAGATCATGAGATCATCACTGGAACCGATCTCATTTGCTAACGCCTGCTCTAACTCCTGATCATCTTCATCATAATCATCTCTTTCACCGATTTCGGCAAATTCATTGTCATCACTACTTTCAGAATCAAATCCTTCAAAGTTACCAAAACCTTCACCATCTTCATCATTGTCATCATCAATCTGTAAATTATCATTCAATTCATCTAGAGTTCCGAAGTATGACTCATTTTCTTCATATTGTGTAGTCAGATAAAGGCTTTCTCCATTTTTTATTCTATGAACAAAATCTGTGAGACTCATCTTCAATCTTCTTTTCCCTAAACCAAATCCACCTTTATTGATTTCTTCAACTTGCAATTTTTCACTTTGATCAGAGTCATCAATAGTATTCAAAAGGTTCGATATTTTGAAATTGTTGATATCCATACGTAGAAAATCGGAGTTTTTTTTACTATTTTTCAAAACGGCTGGCTTTCTTGAATTTATATAGTTTGCATAAAACCATTCTTTTGTTACATTTGAATCACTTAAATCAACAACATCAACAACATTTGTATTCGATAGCTCGAGCTTGTATCCCCCATAGGTTTCAATTTTTCCCTTCTTCTTGTATGTCATTTTTGGAATTCTCAGGAAATTATTAGTAAATTTGGTACGATTACATTATCACATCATCTGAAAATTTTTGGGGCTTTTAAAACTAAGCTCAAAATAGAGTTTACAAAATTTTTGGGGCTTTTAAAACTAAGCTCAAAATAGAGTTTACTCATACAAATTTCATTAAATCATGAACATGTATTAATTACGGTAAAGACGGAAAGAAATATTCAGTTATTGATACATATTTGCTAAATTGTAGATGAGCTTTCCAGCTTTCAACTGTTTAAAAATTGGGAAATTGGTGCACCGATCTTATCAACTGCCAATAAGAAAGTGTCATGTCCATAAAATGAATCTTCTTGACTCAACTCAAGATGTTTTATATTTGTTCCATCACCACCGTTGGCTTTTGCACCGGCTTTGAGTAACTCTGAAATTTCACGTTGTTGCCAAGCAGGGAAAAGGATATCGCTTTCCACACCAATAATTAAAATATCTTTATGAGAAAAGTTACTTAATCCTTCCTGTAATTCTCTCTTTGATTCCTCAGGAGTCAATCTCCTTGTTGTTTTTGTTTTAATCGGTCTATCAAATTCACAAACTTCTGTGGGTATAAATTCATGTTCTGTGAGAGGAATGTCTTCACCAGCGTAAATTCTTTGTGATTGCTGCCTAGATTTTTGGGCCTTTAATTTATGATTCAAACCCAAATCAAATAAATCCATCGCTTTGGAAATATAAAGGAAACTATTTGCATCAAATTCTAGACACCATTTCTCGCCAGCATGGTCTAGGTAAGTTTCAACAAGGAAATCTGGACACAAAGCTGGCTTTTTTGAAGGATCTGCCCTTTCAACACCGAAACGCTGCTCCCATTCGGGTCCACTCCGATAAGTGATAGTAGCAATTTCACGAGCTAATTTCATACCTGTATGTGGTGGTAAACGTCCATAATAGTGACCTTTATTCCAATTTGGGTCAGTCATCAAAACTTGCCTCTGACAATGTCTCATTGCAATAGAGTAAGGGTGGCTTCTTGCACACCCAGAAATGGAAATGATCTTATTTACATCATCAGGAAATTCTTGTGCGTAAGCAAGACATTGCATACCTCCCATAGATGAACCCATTGAAGCGTGTAGTTTCGAAATGCCAAAATGTTCAGATATAAGCCTATGTTGTGCCCTTACCATATCATTGACAGAAAGAATTGGAAAAGTTGTCGCATATGGTTGATTAATTAACGGATCAAGAGATTGGGGACCAGTAGAACCTGAACATCCTCCCAATACATTTGTACAAACAATAAAGTATTTCTCTGTATCAATGTATTTACCAGAACCAATATAGTCTTCCCACCAACCTCTTGTTGGGTTCTTTTCTGTAGAATGCGCATGTGAAGAGGCTGAAAGACCGGTATGTAATAGTATTGCATTTGATCGATCTTCATTCAAGGTACCCCAAGTCTCATAAGCTATTTCGAATTCTGGTAAGTAACCTCCATAATCCAAAAATATTGGATCAAAAGAATGATAAATTTCAACTTTATCTCTAGTAATCTTTGAGTAGGATGGTTCTGGGCCATTTTCCAGATTCTCCTCCAAACTTTTATTCCTCTGCTCCAATTTCTCCAAGCAAGGAAATGACATTTGTGAAAGATTTGGTTTTTGTTTGATATGATCATGTCCAACTGCTTCTGCCTGAGATATAGCAGTTGGTCTTGGTTTAAATGCAGATGCTGTCGTTGAAAGAAGCCGTATATTCTGCTGAAAGTGTGTAACTACTCTATGAATCTGTCTCGTGCTTACTCTCTGCATTATGTGTATTTCGATATTTTGAGTTTGACGGTATTCAAATATTCAATTAAAGATAAAATCTCAACACAAATCTTAATAATACGATCTCCGAAAATGATCACAGATGCAAGGAATTGATCAAAATTGGGACCCGCACGTTAGCTAGATGCAACAAAGAGACAACTTGAAGTTGCAACAACATGTGGGCCCGTCGAAATTCACCTCTGGTCAAACTATTAATCGGAGGGTGACCCCATAATGGCCAACTAACTTAACAAATTTGTCCAGTCCTACCCCGAGAAAACACCACAGCTGAAAAATTCAACGGCTTGTGCAACAAAATGCCACATTCTTTGAAATTGCGCAAAAACACGTGATACATGTATACAACTCTTTTTGTTTTGCATAAGTCACGTGCAAATGAGGAATTTGTTGATGAGGACCCTCTGGAGGCTCAGATTCGGCGATTCAGGATGTCCCTCCCTGTTCCTTTATTGGGAGCACAAATTGCCCCGTGGTTAACATGTTTATCATTGCTTCAGATTGATCTCTTTCTTCTTGAAAACACACAGAAACTCTTGTCATACACACAGAATTAGATGTATTATTCACCCTTAGAAGAAGTGAGTTTTAGTCTTTCTGCAAAACGACAGGACTTCTTAGTACGTAGACAGAGCGGAATTGCTGCTCCTATGTTTCCATTAAATCAATACTATTCTGTAGACAGTCACTGCAAAAAAGACAATTTTATTTTCAAGTGTAAGGATGAGGTAAAACAGGTTGAGATAATGAAAGATAGATGCTACAAAATGAATCAGAAATGTGATGACTCTTTCTTGTCGGTGCAAGAAGATTACATTCTTTCAAACGATTCAACTCTAGTAAATTCTCCCACTGGTACAATAATTACGCCAGATTTATTTCCACAAATAATTTCACCAGTTCCAATTAAACCAAATTTAAATCAATGTCTTTCACCTTTTGAACGGTATTCCGAAAAAAGACACAGTGAAAGTTTTGATGCTCCTAATCCTAAAAGACAAACGAAAAATAAATTTCACTCTCTAAATTTTATCTCTTCAGATATTATTTCATCGGATCCATTCAGACCAATTACTTTTAGTGAAGCTGCTAAAAAAAAGAAAACAAATTTCCAACAGTTTCCTTATTTCACCGAGAAGCAGATTTCTAATCTGGTACAAAGTAGTTTTGATCCAATCTTCTCTGAAGATTAAAAATGCTTTCTATAGAACAAGTTTATGAATCAAAAAATTAATTACTACTATACAACTATTTTAAAACTACTATACATATTGTAACTCAAACCAATTTACCCTTTTTGACAAATCCACCATTAGGTCCATGTTGTCCAGTCAACCAATCTGGAACAGTATATGGATCAACAATATTTTTTGTTGCCAGTTCGTGGAGGCCACCAAAAACATCAGAGCCAAAAAGTTCTAATTTGAAATTAAAATCATCTGCTTTTTGACCCAGTGAAACGATTTCACTCTCAATTTCAAATCTTGTTTCTTGAATTGGAATTATGGAGGCATACTTATCATCCAATCTATTGCTCTCGTTGGTTATAAAATTCTCTTCATTCATATCCACCTCTCCAGAATTAGTTGACACATTCTTAATGATATCAGAATTCAACAATGTTTCAAGATCTATCCGCCTAACTGTACCTTTAAATCTTAAACCAGAAACCACTTTTCTCTCCTTAATCTTTGCAATGGTTCCCTTATTATTACTATCCTCGGAAATATCACTATCAACTTCTTCCTCAGTCTCACTAGTCAAGTCAATGTAGTGTTCTGGATTTATAATCAAATGTCTATATTCATCCCCCAAAATATCAATATCTACATCCCCATTGGCATATGGACTCCATGCACCCAAAGCTGATCCAAATCTGGTCAATCCTTTCATCATGAATATACTATTTAGATTCTTAATAGGTTTCACAATATCACTATCTCTAAATATCCTTATTTTCTTGTCAACAGAAATTACTGAGGTAGAATTCTTTATTATTTTAGCAGATTTCCGAGTCATTGAACGCTCTTCACAGTATATGTGCATCAATGTTGTCTCTAAAGTTTGCATTACTAGTTTAGCTGCAATATTATCCGTATTATAAGGTGAATGAATCACATGTGGAGAATTCAGTGGTAAAAGTACGTAAAACGGTTTATGCGATCGTACTTGAGGTTTGCACTGCATTTGTATCTGTCTTTGCAACCCACTTTTTGTCAATTTGGAAGAACTGATTAATTCGTATCGATTCTTTAATATCATTTGAAAATTCTGCTCAAACTGATTTTTGGAAATTTGAGTCAATGTATTGTTTGTTAAATCGGAAATCAATCGCCTTGTAGTCAAATCGAAATGTTGGCGGACGGAGTAATCATACATTTGTACACGTATCAAAACCAATTCATAATAAGGATGTCGAGAAATATAAACATGTGTCAAGTAAAGGTTCGAGAGATTGATAATGAAATTTTCTAAAAACATTTGTGAGTCTAGTTTAAAGTTGAAGTTTTCCAACTTTCTAATCGATTGATTTCGTGTTTTATCTATAATATCATTATTGTTGTAAGGAACATCCTCAGTCTTATTCACCAATTTTACCGTTGACGCAACCCATAAACTAGAGCAGGGTTTGTCAACTAGAAGCTGTGCATCAATCTGGGCTAGCTGCAATGTGTTAAGTCCATTACTGTAGAAATCTGTTAAAATTAGATTAATCAACTTTCTTTTCAATTGTACTTTAGATTTAATTTTTGTCAAATTCTTGAGTTTGCCTTTGCATTCCAAAGATAGTTCTTCCTTAGTGACCCCTTGCTTTTTCTGTTGTTTCGTAACACTCGGTTGTGTGGATGGAATTGTCAGCCATAACTCTGTTAAATTGTAAAGTGAATCAGCTGGCAACTTTTGTAATTCTCTATCTAGCTGAATAGCACGTAACGGAGGAATATATAGATTAGAAAGAATTCCAGCGTTATGAAATTTCCTCTTCTTCGGCACCATAATACTGCCAAGGTTTCCGGTATTTATATCAGTATGATAGTTTGTAAACAAAACATTTCTGTTTGTTACATAGTCACCAAATTTAAAAATTACGTAAATTTCGCTAACTAGGCTTGTATAATTAAATATTTATACGCGTAAATTGCACCATACCGAATCGGGAACTTTAAAAATTTTTCAATTTAAACAATTTTCCATTATATATGAATCTAAGATAATAGAGATAAAAAGTCATTTTGGAGCAAATTTGCAATGAGTGAAACAGATAATAAGTCTTCTGATGATTCCTTAGATAGGAAAACACTTTTTGTGCGTGCTATTCCTTTGGATGTTACCAATGAACAATTAACTAATTTTTTTTCCGATTTTGCACCTGTTAAACATGCAGTTATTGTCAACGATAATGAAAATAAATCTCGTGGGTTTGGTTTTGTGTCATTTACAAGTGATGATGATACCTTAACTGCCCTTCAAGCCGCAAAGAAAACCAAGTTAAATGATAGACTATTGAGAGTTGATATAGCTAAAAGAAGAGATAGAAAGGAAAAGTCTAAAATAGGTGCTACACCAAACAAACATGTAACAGCTCCAGAAAAAATTGCAGTTCAAAAAACTGCTAGATTGATTGTTAGAAATTTGCCATGGAATGTAAAGAATCCTGACGAACTCATTCAGATTTTTAAGAAATTTGGCCCTGTCAAGGAAGCAAAAATTCCAAAAAAGCCTGATGGAAAGATGTTTGGCTTTGGATTTGTTACTATGACCAAACATGCTAATGCAGAAAAAGCTGTTAAAGAGTCAGCAGAACTCAAGATAAATGGCAGAGAGGTTGCTGTCGATTATGCTGTCAATAAAACCCATTGGGATACTTTGAGGGCATCACAGCGAGGTACCGATGAAGAAGACGATAGAGAAAGAGCAGAAGAGAAAAGAGAAACTGAAGAAATAGAAAGTAAAGCGGAAGATATCAATTTGGATTTAAAGGATAGTCCGAAAGAAAATGGGGAAGTTACATCTGATATTGATGATAGAGAAGGGGATGATGAAGATGCTAGATTACTTGAGTTAGGCGAAGATGACGATTTTAAGGTAGATAAAGTTAAGAGGAACAGACAAGAAAGATTTTGTGTTTTTGTTCGTAACTTACCATATGATGTGACAGAAGAAGGTCTTAAAACACATTTTGAAAAACTTGGTTCGGTGAAATATGCACTTCCTGTGGTAGACAAAGAAACCGGTTTACCAAAAGGTACAGCCTTTGTTGCATTTGATAAGCATATGCCGTATGAAGAATGCCTTCTCAATGCTCCCGAAGTTTCGCCAAATTCAGTTTTATTACCTGATGATGTCTCTCCTTTCTATGTCTATGAAGGTCGTATCATGCAAATTGCACCCGCTCTTGATCGTGCATCAGCTGCCAGAATGTCTGAAAAAAGCGCAAGTAATAGGAAAGAGCTATTGGGAAGATTACCAAAAGAGAATGATAAAAGAAATTTATATCTTTTGAATGAAGGTAGAATTGGACCAAACTCTAAATTAGCACAGCTTTTGAGTCAAAGTGATTTGGACATTAGAGAAAGATCTTTTGCCTTGCGTGTTGAACAATTGAAGAAGAATCCATCACTACATTTATCGATGACTAGGTTGGCTATTAGAAATCTCCCTAGAGCTATGAATGATAAATCGCTGAAACAATTGGGCAGGAAAGCCATTGTAGAATTTGCAACAGAAGTAAAACAAGGATTGAGACAGCCATTGTCAAAAGAAGAAATTGACAGATCTACGAAACAGAAACATTTTGTTCTTGAGAAGTTGGGCATCACTGATGATGAAGAAAAGAAAAGAATTTCAAAGCATGGTGTTGTGACTCAAGCAAAGGTTATCAATGAAGTCAAGGGCTCAGGAGAATATGGTAGATCCAGAGGTTATGGTTTCTTAGAATTCAGAGATCATAAAAATGCGTTGATGGCACTTAGATGGTTGAATGCGCATGAAGTTACTAAGGCTGAGGTGGTGAACGGTCTTACTGAAGAACAAAGAAAGATGGCCGAGAGAGAAAAAACAACAGGTAAGAGAAGACTTGTGGTTGAATTTGCTATCGAAAATGCCAGTGTTGTGAAGAGAAGATATGAACAAATTATAAGAAGCAGAGAAAATGGCTTAGATCCGAAAAGGAAGAGGGAAGGGGATGGAGATGGAAATGATAAAAAAGCTAGCTTCAATGATGGAAGGGATGAGAAAGGAAATAAAAGACAAAAAACTGGAAAAAATGGAAAACGTGGAAATATGAAAAAAGGTTCTAAGCAAGATGCCACAAAATCCTCTAGGGGGGAAAATCAATCAGAAGATAAGACCAACGATTCTGTTAAGAGGATTATTGCTCAAAAGCGTAGACAAAGAAAAAATAGAAAGTAAAGTTAAGTTTATAGAACGATGTATTTTATAAGAGATAATTTTCAGTTTACAAAATCGGTGATACTATTAATGATCTCTAGGCTTCTTTTTCATTAAAGAAATTGTATTTTCAACCCATCTATTTGCGCCACCTTCCATTGCAATAATTTCATAGTTTGATTTAGGTGCAAAACTATTTCTTTGAAATCCTATGACAGCCGAGTTTCTAGTAGACGGGATTCTCAACATTTCCCTTTCAACGTTCCAACCACTCAACATAGCAAGATACTCTACTCGATCTACCAAACCCTGATAAGTGGAATTCCCCTCTTGATGGTTTCTACCATTTAATCCTTTGATGACAGGATATCGTGTTTTATCTCCATTTAAATTATGAGAGCAGCATGGGATAACAATAAACGGATAGCCTAAAAGAGGAATCCAACAGGATAGTTCATCTGAATGATTACCAATAATAAATGTATTTGGGGGATACTCAGTTATGTTGATTTTTGGGTTACACAAAAGTTCCTCACTGGTATAACATTCCACGAGTTGTATAGTTTTAGCAGCGTTTTTTACATTTCCTTGATGTTGTATTTTGTCTTGAATCGGAACTTTCCAAACCTGTCCATTATTAGTGATTGAAGGGTTTTGTGCATATTGTGCAGGATGTGGTCTAAGCAGAATAGATGGAATAATCACTTGTTCCTTCAAACATTGTTGAATATTTTCTGGAAAAGACTCCCAAGACTTTCGTGATCTAGCATCAATTCCTTCTCCGCGATAACCTTCCATAGTCAAGATATAAACAAGAATACCGTTACCACACCCAAGATCACGAAATTCAAAACTATTTTTTGAAGGATAAATCAAGTTCCAAAATTCTATTAAAAAGGCAGCAATAGCTATGTCTTCAAAAACGTGTTTCCGTGGATCTGTAGATTCACACCAACTATCCACCAAAAGCTTTGCATACTTCTGCTTTAACAGAATGTATCTATCTTGAAAAAGTTGTTTTGGAACCACCTGGTCATGATTCACACGCTTGGTATAACCATTCATAACACCTCTGGAGTGTTTCATAGCAGTCCCAAGAAGTCTGTATGCAATTCTTATAGGTCTTGCGGAAGGTGCCATTGTTTTGAAAATATCTTTGCTTTGAGTTTCGAAAGGAAGATATGCGATTGACAAGGTCGAATCTCTAGCGTTGAATAAGATTCCGATAGAACGAGCTGGTGGTAAGTAAAAAGGTACTTCTTCTGGATCATTAATATGCGGAGTATATAGCACCAGAGTTGATTCCGTTTTTTCATTATTCAAAATCAAACATGTTTGATTAATTATGTAATCTTTGGATGGATTTCTAGGTATCATCCTTCTAACATACTCAAATTCAGGTTTGAAGTCGGGATTGATAGTAACGTTTCTGATTTTTGTGTCATTTAAATTTCTAGTTAAAACTGTTTCACAAGGTTCTGTTAGAAGTGGTTCCTCATCGATATTAGAGCTGACAAAAGTTTCAATATTCGTTGTACCTGTTATTTCATCTTTTTTGTAGGAATTTTGACGTAAAATATCGGCACGCAAAATAACAGTAGAGTTGATATTTGGACTGTTGATTAAATTCTTCATTGCTTTTTCAAAATGCTCTGTTTCAAATTCAACTTTGCTTTCAAAAATTCCGGACCACTCGTCGCCTAAAGGAGATGGGATATCACGGATGTTTGGTAGTTCATTGGGGTTCAAAGTAGCATCGGTATTTTGTCGAGGTCCACTTCTCCATGCATCATGTTTGGTTAACTGAGAGGATGTATTAGTAATTTCAGTTTCTGTCATTTTCACTGAGACAAAAGAATTTGTTTTTCAGTAGATAGTTATGCAGATCAACATACTTTTTTCGGTTTGGAGATCAAAATAGAATTTATGCATGCTGCATAGCTAAATTTTTCAATTTGGCTCGAAATTTGACACAAAATTTTCATCACTTTGCGTGCACCACATATACACGTATAATATATATACGGATCCAAATCAAAAGTTAAATATTACATGAAATATGATGTACTGATTACAAAAGTCACTGTTTCTTCCAAGATTGTCCAAATTGCGAATACATGTTTGGTTCAAATACAGATGGTGTAGAGTAAGGCTGATTTTCTGTTGGCTTTGACGGAAGAGGAGGAGCAGTAAAGCTGTTGTTATTGACAGTGCTCATGTAACTTGGAGGAGAAGGCTGACTTTGGGTGGGAAAAAAAGGGGTTTTTGTATGGTGTTGATACTCCAATTGATGTGCAGCAGGATATTGTGAATTTTTTGAAGCAAAATACTCCAAACTCCCACTTTGAATAGCATTCTCTCTCATATTAACAACTTCTATTACACGCTTCTCAATACTTGAAACTCTTTCCCACAATTTGGTATAAAAACATTGTGCCTCATTTACACCTTTCAAACAAACCTTCCAAGTTTCATAAGCACTAATCAATTTGGCAAGCTTACGTTTTATTGTCCCTTTGTTTTTCTTCTTTTCCTCCAGCTTTTTTCGAACAATAGGCAAATCCAGAAGTCTCGACAATGCATCTTTAAATTCCAAAATTTTCTCATCTTGGATGTAAATCAAATTATCCAGGCGTGTAGTATAGCTTTTATATTTATTAAGTAAATCATCGAATACTTCATTTAATTGGTCTTTAGAGGCACCATTATATTTGATTAACAAAGAAGAAATATCTTCATCATGCATGGCATCTTTCAAATCGGCCAAGGTAGATGTTCTCTCTTTGGATAAAAGCTCTAACGATCTCTTTGCTGAATAAACCGTATCAATCAAATCCTGGGCGTTCAACAAATCGGTTTCTGATCCAAATCCATCATCCAAGTCAAGTAAGGATACCTTTTCAATTAATAAATTATCATTAGATAAAGATAACCAACGTTGCACACTTTCAGCGCCCCCATATAGGACATCGATTTCAGTTTCAAACTTATCCCACAAATCAATCAGTTTCGAATCACTGAGAGCAGCTTCTTCTAAAATTCTACGGGTAAAACAAACTTCATCCTTGATCTTAGATAGTTCAGCACTTGCACTCAGTCCTTTGATAAGCATATTTTTCTCATCTCTTGTCAGATGCTCATCGATATCTTTCAGCTTAGAACTTATCATTTCACGCTTATTTTCAATATTTTCCATTTCTTTTGTAAAGTGTTTATCAAATGATGTAGAAATTTCATGCGTTATGGCCAGAACTCTTGGATAATCTTGTTGTTTCTCTCTTTCTTCTTCTTCATTCAAAGAAGAATTATCAGATCTCAACAAATTCTGTATTTCACTCAAAGTTATTGACAAATTGGAAAACTCAAACAAACTTTTAACCTCTTCGTTGGCGATGTCAACGCTTTCATTATATTTTCTAACAACTTCAGCTTGTCTTTCAGAATATATAGACATACTTTGCTGTGCTTCCATTGGTACAATTTTGGCAAAAAGATCAGCAAGAGAAAATGATTTTAATATAGATTCAAAATCCTTGACTTTGGCTCCTTCCATAGGTTTAATTGTAGGTACATTACAACTCTCAGGAATCGTATTATGGTAAATCAAGTCGTTATCCCTTTCCCATTCTTTTGTTTTGGTGTCAATTTCTGTTTCAATATCCAACAACAGTCTATGCAAACCGTCTTCTATTTTGCTTTTAAACTGGAGATAAAATCTTTTGCTTTCTCCTATCTGTTTCTTTGCCATTCTATTAGCGGCGATGGCAAAACCTACTTTATTGGAGTCTGCATAACTTTGTGCATAATGAAAGAGAGCAAAAGTATGAAAATAACCAGATTTAAACTCAACCTCTTTCTCACTATCTATTGAAATTTCAGAATTGCTGATATTATCTGCTGCCTTTTTATATGAAAGACTGGTACCCTCCGCCAATCTAGCGGCAAGGGAATGCTTCACGCCATCAGATTGCATGTAATTCCATAAAAAGCACTCTTGCGATTGCGCAACCATTAAAATAGAAAATCCTTTCGTCAAATCAACTTTGAGGTCGTTAGTTGGTGCATGTAAAAATTGCGTAGATATAAACTTTAATACACCTGCAGCCGACGTAAAATAATTGACTGCTAATTTCCAATCCATCGAAGAAGAAGACACAGCACCAAGATATGCATAAATTGAAGACAAATTGAACATAACAGAAGCTTTTTCAAAGGAAAGCGATCTCTGCTCAACCAAAGTCGAATTGGAGGCAAAAGCGTCTGACCACTTGAAAGGACGTGTGATGACTATTTCCATAGGTAGTCTCAGTCCTAATGAGTTTAATTGAGTAATATAATCCAGATATAATTGAATTGTGTTTTCACCATCTTTGTGACTTGTATGTTCAATACTAATCCTTAGTCTATTAAGTTGTTCAATAGGATTAGAAAGTTCCTCTGTAAATGACCTCCCAAATGTCGAGGTTAAAAACTTTTTAAGAGCACTATTCCAATCATAGTTTTCAGTAGATTTATTAGGAAGATGAATAAAGGTAGTCATTTTATTGCTCACTGAGTGAAGTATTTGATCAATTCCAATCCATAAATGTACTCCTTCCAGTTTTCGGCTGCATCTATGCATCGATAGTAGTCGATCGATGCGCGCGGCTCAAATCCCCTCAGATTCACAAGCCCTTAATGTTTTTATATTATTCATTAGTACAAATTTCCTGACGACAAAATAGACCTATGATAAAAGGTTAAATTTAAGATACAAAAATGTTATAAAATAATTTTTCAAGGACAGTCATTTGAAATAAAACACAATTTCGTAAACGTGAAAGGGTATCGAGTGGTATCTTTCAATTTATTATAGTAAAGCAGCAACTAACATACCAACACCTGCAAAATTGTTAAAAGAGCTCTTGTTAGCACCATTTCTGCTTGTACTGGATATCGAAGAAACTGTAGAAGTAGTAGCACGTGCAGTATTAGTGACACTAGTACTATCAATACCGGTTCTTCTCGTCGTGGTTGGAGAACCTGTTTCTATTGATCCTGATGTAAAGGAGTATGATTGTCCCTGAGGTATATCGGTCATTGCAACATTCGTGGAAACTGCGAGAGTTGTTGCAGATTCTCCCCAAAGTAATGATGATGCTGGTGTGACAGCATTTGGAATAGCAGATTTAATGACTTGAATGCTTTGATTATCTGAGTTGGTATGATCTGCAATACCTAATGCAATTTCCAATTTCTCGTAATCTGCAACCATATAAACACTTCTAAGAAAGTTATCACCTAAAGTAAATGAGTCTTCACTATTAGGTTGTAGACCAATCATACAAGATTGAGAAACGGCACCAGATGTGGTAGTTAATTGAATCAAAAAATCACTGAAAGGAATGTTAACATTGAAACCTTGGAAATTGAAATTTAAGGAAAGGTCAGATACAGCTGAACATCTAACAATGTAATATCCAATAGAAGCAGAGTATTGGGCGTTAACTAATTCTAATATAGTATCATGAATAGATTTAGGAATGTAGGTCAAAGTAGTACCTGTGTCAAGCAAAGCTGGCGCAGCTCCTGATGCAACAGTTGCTTGCTGCCTATCTTTATTATTGATCAAAGAAACTGAATTGAGAGTGATCTCAAGTTCAATTGGTTCGTTGTATCCTTGAGATTTATGACTATTTATTATTGGGAAAGAAACCAAATCACCAGTATATTTCGTAGTATCAACAGCTCCAAATAGGATATTTGCAAATTCTGCATCTGCATTATTCAAATAAACTGAATAAGCAACATAATCAATTATACCTAACGACTTCAATTTGAGGGGTAGGTTTTCATATTGGTACTGACTTCTAGTGAAAAAAGACGATAATGAACTAGATCCAGAATAAGTAGTTTCAAGACCAGCTAAACCAATACCAAAAACACCCATTGCATTATCTGCATCATCACAAACAGCAAAGGAAAGGTTTGTAACATTTGCACCATTGATTATAACATCGTCATGAGCCCATGTACCTCTTGCAAAAGTTTGATCAGCATAAGTGATAGAAAATGCAGTACCATTGGAAACAAAAGTTTGAGAATTTTGGAAAGTAAAAGTACCATATTGAGAACAATCAATAAGTGAACTACTAGAGGTAGCTTTGTTTTGTGTAGGTATCAGATTGACGGCATCTGTTGAGTTGTCATGTGTTGGTAAATCATTCCAGTTAACAATTGAAGATCTATCGATAGCTTTATTTAATGGACCTCCAGTACCAGATTCGCAATATGAGTTATTAGTAGCAACTACCCAGAGATCAGAAGAACCTGTATCTACTAAAACACCAACTTTTTGTGGCGGTGTACCTATCTCGATTTCCGACATGTAAAATGTATTTTCATTGGTTAATCCCATGAAAAGATACTCATCATTGGAATTATAAGGATCAACATCTCTCTTGATTAAACCGACAGGTTGAGCACCAACTTTGGCATCATGTATAGTGGAACCTCTAAGTTTTTGTGCTTGAATTTTAAAATATTTCTCTTGATCATTAGTGTCACCTGATAAAGGTAACGGTGAAGCTATCGTTGTAGAAAGACCTAAAAAAACTGACCAAATAAGTTGTGAAATCTTCATTCTTGATAATTGTTAACGAGTTGAGGGTGTTGTGATGAAAAGAAAGAATACAATGAAATAGAGTTGCAGAAGAAAAGGCTTTGTTCAGGAAATTTAACTGAGACCCTTGGGGACGGGCGACACGAAATCTGCAACAGTGCAGGCCAAACAACTTTCAAATTTCAGCCTCGACGCGAAGTATTATAGTCTGCTCGGAAGTAGTGTAGTGGCCTTAGCTTCAGCGAATGACAAAATTTATACAGAACGTGCTAAATTTAGTCAGAGGTTATTAATTCTATTCATAAATTAAGCCCGGTAATATATATATCACACCCAAATTAAACGAAAATCGTAATTGGTCAATTCATGTTTCCCCGTTAATTTTACATGGTATATATTTTAGTAATTCGTTAAGTAAGTTACATTGCAATTCTATCAAAAAAACAGATTTTGCACTATTGCTGGGCAAATACGTTTGCCGATGTACGAAGTAGGTCTGCTAATAGTGCAATAGATTCCCCTTTGAAATCGGCTGCTTTTGTTCTCAGTGCATCAATATCATCTCCATATTCACCGAGCATCATAGTAAGCCATTCATCAGCAGGAATAGTTCCAGAAACGGTAGATTTAGAATTTATAGTTGATGCAGCATCTGCAATATGTTGAAGAGCAAGTTTAGTCTTCACAATATCTTCAGTTGTAGCAGGTTGTTTATTGCTATTGTGCAAATTAAGGTTATCAATTGAAGGTGTACTTTTACCCGTTATCGTTATCTCTTCAACATCATTGGCCACAGCATCTGTGAATAATTGTTCTAAATGTTGTTCGACTTCAGATTCAGAAGATGTCTGCTCCTCACTCGATGATACTTCTGTTCTTCTTTTCTTTCTCGACCTCCTCTTATCAACCATGCTTCTCTGTAGAAATCTACAATATCTCAGCAATAGAAATGTTAGTGATCAGAATTCCAGTGTGTAAGAAATTTTTCCATATTTTTAACAGTTAGAAGGCTCAACAAATTTTCCAAATATCCTCAATTTTTCTGCGATGGACGTAAAGAATTCTAAATTGAAACAATTGAACTATTTGACTATTTTGCTCTAATTCGGGTCAATTTGCCAAAAAAAAAATACATCTTCGGTTTATAGCCGAGAGAGAGATAAAGATTATTCACTTTCACCCCACACTGCATGGAGTAATTAATAATATCACCTAAAGATGCCAATTAAACTACAAGCTATAGATCAACAAATACAACAGGCTCTGCCGATAACTTTTGGCTTCTTTGTGGACAATATGGACATTTCACAGTCTCATGACCAAGAGGTCCACCTCGAGAACTTCTCATCTCCCCAACGGATCCACCAGCTAGTTTCTCTAACGCTTGTTTGCTGATAATATGACCACATGGTAACGCAAGTGCCATGTTTTGTTTTCCTGTCATCTGTCTCAGAACAGGACAAACATGTATGGGATGTCCTCCAACCATATCAGGAACTTCAATCTCTTGTGCAAGATCTGAAGGATTGGAGAATTTGAGAGACGCCGAATCTACTTCTGTCTGATCTTTTAACTCCAATGGCTTTCCCGATTGTGATTTAAGGCTAAGACCAGCTACTGCTGCCGATGCAGAACTTCTACGTCGTCTAACCAATTGTTGCATTTTCACCAGTTGTCCAAGTCCTAACTGTCCCGCTATCAAGACTCGTAACAAGGGTGACTCTGCCTGAAAGTTTGTATCTGCCCAAAATGCAGCACGAAGCTTTTTCAACATCACATCTTTAGTAATATGATCTTCACTAGAATTATCGTCTTCTGTGTTCAAATCTAACACCGAATTTTTCTGATTTGGCTTTTCGTTGATATTCTCCAATAAAACTGTTACTGCTTGTTTGTGAATTTTACTGGCTAAACATCCTTTCAATGTAAATTGACAATCAGTTCCATCCTTTTCCCTTTCTACCCTTTGCGCCCATTCGTGATCCATCAACCAATTCCAGATTGGTGTATAATTCTCCTTTTCTAAATAGTCTTCTAATTGCCATAATTCTTCAAACTTCTGCTTCAACAATTTAATTTCGTCTTCGTCTCCTAATAAATCATCATATATACTACCATCTCGAAGCTGATCTAGTCCAATAAGTTTTTTAACATCATTGAAGGGCAACTCAGGAATCTTTCCGATACTTGATTCAACGATCTCTTCGATAGACCATCCATTATTACAACTTTCAATTACGGCACTCGTGTTCTTAATAACTTTGGTAAGTTTTTGGTCAGATTCCTCTAGTTCACCAATATAATCCTTGAAGTGATCTTCAATTTTGCATGTGATTGATTCTAGAATATCAGTGTCAGTTTCATCAACCAGCTGTTCCAACACAGCCACAAAGGACTCGCCAGCTGATAATATTTGATTCATTGCATTTCTGTTATGTGCTAGATCAGTTGCAGCTCGATCAAGTAAAAGCAATTGTTTATCCCCACTTTTTGTTTTATCTTTGGCACTCATAGTATCTCTTTCTCTACTTAATGCTGCATATAATGCTTATTTCAAGATAATTTGTAAAGAATACAAAATAATTTTAGTGCTAAAGATAACAAATTACCCTCGTTTTAACTGATCACGTGCCATAGTGTTCATTTTCATTCTCCTAGTTAAAACACTTCATAGTATTACAAATTAGGTATAACAGTCACTGATTGTACAACTTGCAGTACTGTCGGGAGATTCTACAGAAGTAATCGTAGCAATAATAATGCAGTTTTACAAAATTTCCAAACTCGGCCACCAAAGCATAGGTCTGGATCAAATTCTGCAACTAGAAAAAAATGAAACCTTGTTGCATTTCCGTTTCGTCTTGCAAAGTTTCAGAACTTAGTATTTTTCATATTCAGCCTTATAACTATTGCTATTCACTTGTTAAAATACCTTTTTCAATGTTGATTTCCATAAGTCCATAGGATAGTAGCATGATCCAATTATCTTTGACATTAATCACATTAATAGTTTTATGTTTTTCACAAGACATTCCTGAAAGAGTAGCCAATCAACATAAAAGAGAAACATCAAGATTTGTGCAACTGAATGTTGACATGATCAACAATAAACCAATCGCAGAGTTATTAGTTGGTTCCGAACGTGATCATGTTTCTGTGATAATCGACACAGGCTCTTCTGACTTCTGGGTACCCTCCAAGTTGAATACGAATTGTGCTCCCAATGATTATAAAACTAATACTTCTTTGGATTTTCAAATAGAAACCTGGGGGCATATGAGAAATACCTACTACATAAACTGTTCAATTTACGGAACCTTTGACCCAAAATTATCAACTTCCATCGATTACAACAACAGTGACTTCAGCGTTGTGTATAGTTCTTTTCAGTATGCTTATGGGAGTTATTTGCAGGAGAACATAATAAGTGAAGATCAGAATCTTGGTAAGCTGAACTTGGCTGTTGCAAATACTTCTAGTGAAGCCATAGGTATCCTTGGAATTGGTGCACTGGAAATGGAATATACTTCTTTGAAGCAGAATTATACGTACGCCAACTTTCCATTTCAGTTAGTCAATAATGGAAAAGTTGAACGAGCTGCCTATTCAATATATTTAAATGAAACAAAGGGAGAAATTCTCTTTGGAGCTGTGGATCACTCAAAATACAGAGGCACCCCTCTAAAATTTCCAATGATTGATCCAAGTGAATTTGAAACATATAAAATTGGCGCTATAACTATGAATAGCCTAGGTATAGAAGAGGAAGGAAAGAATAATAAAATATTTGGTGGTTTTATTCCTGTATTGATTGACTCAGGATCTTCTCAACTTCAGTTTCCTCAGAAAATGATGCATACATTAATTGATGAATTAAACCTACAAGAAATCTCAAGTAACAACTTCATCACAAATTGTAACATTTTGAAAACAAAAAAGCTGACTTTTGAATTTCATGGTTGTCGGTTTGGCATTCCCCTAGGTGATAATTTTGTCAAAACAAGTGAAAATCAATGTGCTTTGAACATCAGTTTTACTTCCAATAATTACATTGTATTGGGAAACAATTTCATGAAACATTATTATACAATCTTCGATTGGGAAGATAAATCCATTTCCATAGCAAAAGCTGCAAATTCAACACAGTCTAATATTGATGCTTTGGATGGACCTTTTCTTGCAAAATCCCCACCTTTAGACAAAACGTATGGTGGTTTACACACAACTTTTGTGCAAGTGATACCATCAACAACATTCACGGACATAACTAGCGCTACTGTAAAGTCAATCACGACGACTCCACTTTCCGCAAATGGAACAAAACACACGAGTTACTCTCTCTGTTACACATTATTGTCATTATTAATGTTTGTTTAAAAAAATTCCGACCAAGATAATTTATAGCATACAAGTAGCATTTATAATACTTTTGTATCTTTGTTTAACAGTTAACTAAGCTTAGTTTGCTGGTTTTAATATTCTATTTTAAGCAACATTAAATTGAAAATTTCCCAATTTGGAAAAGTAATAATACTTTAGGGCGCGAATACCGGCCACTAACAACGATTTCTTTTCAATTTGAGTCTTCAATGCTACAATGATGTCAGTATTTTTCCAAGCATAACGTGGCTATCAAAACACTGTTGGGGTTGACAAATTTTAAGACGCAGACGTTGTGTCCACATTTTCGCCTGTCTTGATCAGTTCTTGTCTAAATTGAGCAGCATAGTATACAGGACATCATGCTGCCGTTTTTTATTCTCTTAGCCATCATTAGTTGTTCTTTAGCAGATCATGAAAAATACTGGTCCTTGTCAGCAAAGAAAGTGGTAGGTAAGAGAACAGTGAAAAACAGTATTGTCAAACGAGATAATGGAGAGAATTTTATTTCACTTAAATTGATTGATGAGAACACCTTTTATATGGCCGAGATCGAAGTCGGATCAAATCTTCAAAAAGTTGGAGTTCTTGTTGATACAGGGTCTTCGGATTTTTGGATTGTTGGGTCTAATAATACATTATGTAAGTCTGGGACTACAGGTTCACTCGGTTCCAACAAGGGAATTAACTTAGACTTCTTTCTCGATCAAAATTCAGAAGAGAACACTATGCCTTTAGCTCAATTTCACAACAAGGATTCATTATCCGCAATTGACTGTTCACAATATGGAACTTTTGACGAGTCTTCTTCAACATCATTTAGGTCTAACTACACATCTTTCAGCATATCGTATGATGATAATACGTTTGCTAAAGGTACATGGGGTCAAGACTCTATCAGTTTTGGTGGTCTCAACATTGAAAATGCAAATATTGCTGTTTGCGATTATACCGACAATGCTCAAGGTGTTTTGGGTATTGGCCTTGCAGGATTGGAAACAACAGCTATGGGAATTGGGCGCTATACATATGAGAATCTCCCTTTGAAACTTGTTGGTGATGGCATCATCAACAAGGCAGCATATTCAGTATTTTTAGATGACTCTTCAAATTCTGAAATTTTGTTTGGTGCAATTGATTCCTCCAAATATGATGGAAACTTGGTCAGTTTACCAATTGTAAATGCACTTTATGGAAGTAATGTTCCGAGTCCTATTCAATTGACAGTTACTGTCAACGAGCTAAAATATATCTCATCAAGTAATTCTCAAGTTGCGGACATTGGAAATGGTGCTATTGCGGCTTTGTTAGATACTGGAACGACGTTATCATATTTTCCTGATTCTATTGTTAATTCATTAATTCAACTTTTTGAACTTTCATACTCAAATAGTTTAGGTTACTATATTGCTGACTGTTCAGTTGGAAATGATGCATTTTTGAGATTTAATTTTCAAGGCTTGGATCTTGATATTCTATTCGCAAACTTCTTGATCAATCTTTACAATCAAGATAATTCTGTCTCTGACAAATGCGCATTTGGTATCTTGTCATCGTCAAATGAAAGATATATGACGTTGGGACAATCATTCTTGAGCTCTGTCTACATGGTTGCGGACTTAGAAAGTATGAAAATAGCTCTAGCCAAAGGTACCAACAAAGGAGGAAGTCCCAAGATTGATCTTATCACTGGAGAAATTCCAAATGCAAAACAACCTAAGCTGAGTACTACATACGGAGCACGTTATGATTCTTTCAGTGTCAATTCAAAGCCTACTTTAGTTTCTTCCAATCTGGCCATCACTAACATTTCCCCTACTTCTGTTTTTACTTCTTCTCTATCATCTTCTACATTGAGTTCATCGGCAACTACATCATCATCATCATCATCATCGTCGTCGTCGTCGTCAATTAGTGCTGATGTTGAGTCTTCTTTGTCTTCTTTGTCATCAACTTCAACTACAAGTTCGACTTCAAGTTCCAATTTGAGCACCTCATCAATAGTCAATGACACATCTTCATCAAGTACCACAGCAGTCTTATCAAATACTAGCTCATCCTTACCACTAACTTCTGCTGCATCAACATCTCATTCCTCCTCGTATATATCCATTGCAGAGTCATCAAATACCATTTCAACCATATCATCTTCCACAACAGAGTCATCCTCACCAACTATTACATCTTCTATTTCCATTGCATCGCAATCCATTGTTTCCAGTATATCTACCAGCAAGCACAAAAATGATGGCTCAAAACGGTCTACACCAACTAGCGCATTTGCATTGTTATGTTTATTTTTCGCTGCATTTTAATTTATTATCGTTACCTATATATACCAAAGAGTTGTCCATCTTAATGTAATATACAACTAGTTTGATTATTCATTTAAACTTCGTTACATAATTTCTATTCCTATCCCTTAGTAGCACGCGGCTCAGATTGTGGAGACTGTTCGTGCGTTTCCCGGCGCTGAGAAAAACTGGGGACGGGAAGAAGGAGTGATCCATGCTCACCGCCTCGTAATATTATAATCAAATTCTACTTTTGGGCTCTGCTTTAATCCAATTCTTCTCTTCAATCACCTCTATCACTTCTTTCCGAAATTTAATCTCGTCAAATAAACTAAAGAAGCAATAATGGGTAAATGCTTAACAATTGTTAAACTAGTCGGTATTGGCTCATTGGGCCTTTCATCAAGTCTCTTCTTGTACTCATCTCAGATACAAGTCCCGGAACTTTTGAAGTCATCTGGTTCTCCAACTGCCGAATTCAAGAACAAACTAACTTCTATAATTACTATTATTAGAGGTCAATTTTGGAGTCTTGGCTCTCTTGCCTCCTATCTTTTATATCAAGCTTATACTAATTCCCCATCTTATGGAAAGCATCCATACTTGATTTATGCAGCATTAAGTTTTCCAATTGCTCTAGCTTATAATTACTATACTACATTTACCAACGAGCAAAAGATTTTGAACAACGTAGAAGAAGAAACGACCTACACTACTGAAACAAAAATCGTCAAAGAAACTGTTCCTCAACCTGAAGAAACATCCAACCTTGATAATTCTAATTATAATATTCTGGGTGAATCACCAAAGGTTGTTGAGAAGGAAGTTCAAGTGGAGGTTCCTACTGTTAAAAAGATTTCATTAACTGAAGCTACTCTCAATTCCATTCTACCATCTATTTTGGATAGCTACTACAATTCAGGAGCTATCCTTGGAGCAGGATTTTTACTTGGTTTAATAGGTTACATTGGTGACAATCTTAAATAATTTGATATTTTTTTTGCGAATATTGCATATATGTTGAAGAGATTGATTATCACAGTTCTGTAGTATTGAGATCTTAATGTATAACATTTTTTTTTACTCGGTATAAATGAATTATTTCTATTAATTACTATTAATTAGTGGTGTTATCATGATGATAAAATTAATAAAGCTCATGTTTAATACAATCATCAGCGGTTGTAGCTAATACTTCTTCAATGGTCCATCTTGGTTTGATACCCTTTTTGTAATCATCTGGATGTTTCGAACCACCTGCAATACCAGTAGAAAATTTCAAATTCAGTTTGTCACCAATGTCAGCACATATTGCAAGTATTTTATCAATGTCTTCCTTTGTAAGTGCTGCTGACATACAAAATCTAACTCTTGAAGAAATGATATCAGTAGCAGGATATCCCACAATAACTGTTGCTACTCCTCTTTCAAACATCAATCTACAAAATCCTGGCATTTTGGATGGATTGAATAATAACAATGGAATAACAGGTGAATCATCAGCACCATAAACGATAAATCCTAATCTCTTTAATCCCAACCTCAAATATTTAGAATTGAATGCAATTCTTTGTAGTCTTTCCTTACCTTCATTACCATTTAGCTCACCCGCAATAATTCTCATCGATGTTGAAATTTGTTGCAGAACTGCTGGTGGGATACTTTCACTATAGTTGTTTGCAGTAATGTCCAATTTCAATCTATCAATAACATTTTTATGAGCCGACACATATCCACCAGCTGCACCAAAAGATTTGGTCAATGTACCCATTAAAATATCCACATCATTAGGATCAACATTATAATATTCACAAATACCTTTACCATGTTCACCTAAAGCACCAATAGAATGAGCTTCATCAACAAACAAGTAAAACTTATATTTCTTCTTTAATGCCACAATTGCAGGTAGATTACAATAAGTACCTTCCATTGAATATAAACCTTCAACACAAACAAAGATTTTTTTCCATGGTCTATGAGACTTTGATTGTCCTTGTGAAATGGAATCTCTCAAGATTTTTTCTAGGGCTTTTATATCATTATGAGGGAAAACTTTAACAGCTGCACCAGATAGTCTAATACCAAATCTGATTGAAGCATGATTCAAAGAATCAGAAATAACCAAACACTTTGAGTTGACTAAGGATGTAAATAAATGTGCGTTCGTACCCCAACCCATACTGAATAAAATAGCTGCTCCTTTTCCCAAAAAATCAGCCAAAATTTTCTCAGTTTCAACATGTAAATCGGTGTTACCAATAATATTCCTAGGTCCACAAGAGGATGTACCATATTTCTTTACCGCTTCAACAGAATCATCTGTACATCTTCCAACACTTTGAGCAAAACCTAAATAATTATAAGATGATAAATTCAAACATGGAGTAACTGTACCATCATAGTAGAAAGTATCATTATAATCTGGTGTACCTCTATTGAAGACATTGATATATCTACCAGGAACCCCACTGATTGGTCTTGCAAAGCAATCATCAAGTCTCCGTTTCAATCTTCTGGGATAAAATGATTCAAATGCAGAATACCATGGAGGATATCCATTTTTGGGAACCATTGCTGAAAAGTATTGTGGCATGAAAGTCATTCCTAAGAAATCTTTTATATGTCCAATGATGATTAAAAACAAATAGTCCAAATATGTAGTTAAAACTATATAATATGGAGGTTCATCAAGTTTCTGTTCTTTTATGGGTTCTCCTTTGATATGTTGTGCAGTACAAAGGTATTTTTTGCTAGTTAGTGTACCAAATTCATGTTCTGCTTTCTCTTCAATGGAAAGATTACTGACAGGTGGATCAGGCACACGAGATGATAATTCACTGATATCATAGTAATCGCTCATGCTGAAAATATATCTAGTTTGAGAAAAATGCAATAATAATGTTATCTAAAATTGATTGAGGGAAATAAGCTGATGATTCCGATATTAAATAACGCACGTTATTATTGAGACTGTTTTCACTAATGAATGATGGGGAAATAATTGATATAGGAAACAATACAATGAATCGAATCTATGAAAAGGCAATTGGAATGTAGTTCAAGTCTATGGAATCTAAAGTGTGGTTGTGCAGCTAAACACTTGCCTGCTGACAACAAAGAGACCTCACCACATCCGTAAACATTGACACTGCGTTTTTCAACCAACATGTGGAGGGAGCTCTTCGCTGTAGCTCGCTCTCCATAACATTCTGTCTGCCTCGCTTTCCTAAATTTGAAGCTAGCCAGACCCCGTTTTGCGACGTCGATCGTCTTTAGATCACAACACCACTATACATTTTCCTGATCTGAAACAAGCAACATTAAACATCATCATCAGATGACAATGCATTCCTTAGTGAGTATCTATGAAGCATGGTTCTTGAGAGCATCAGGTAGTGCTCTTAAGGCTGTCAATCCAAAACCTGTTTTCTCTAGTCCAATCAGCTGTAAGATCTATCCAGGGAAAACATTGGCCGTTATCGGAGATGCATATAAAACCGATTTTCTATCAGTATTGGCTAACCGGTATATTGCTCGTCCTATCAATTCGAGAACATTTCCTGCTTCTTTAACAAATCCCAAATTCAAGACAGAGCTGCTGAAATTTGTCAACAACGGATCATGGGGACATGGTGCTTCCAATTCTAGTGGTGGTTTCACGCATCTATCATCGAGATACGAATTTTTCAAAGATTTAGAAGTTGATGAATATCTGAAAGACTTTGTCGCAAACAAGTCCTATAATTCTAACATTGTTTATGATGAGACAAAAATAGAACGATTATTAATTAGTTTAGATTTGAAGCAGCTTGAAAACAACTTTATCACTACATTAAGTAATGGACAATTCCGTAGAGCAAGAATAGCAAGGGAGTTATACAATGAACCCACTATTCTATGTATTGATGATCCATTTTTAGGCTTAGATCCCAAAACAGCTCAACTAGTTGATAATGTGCTACAAGATGTAAGCAATCATGATGAGATAAAAACTACATTGGTTTTAGGTTTTAGATCACAGGATGATGTTCCAAAGTGGATATCTGATGTTATAATTGTTGGTGAATCTGGAATTATCAAGCAAGGTCAAAGGGATGATTTACTGTATGATTTACAAAAACTAAAGGATGAATTTTTAAGAAAACATAAATCTCTAGAAGGAAAAATTCAACATAATTTAGAATCTCAGTATCATTTGCTTCAAGAGAAACATCACTCTAGTCATAAAAATATCATCGAAATGAAACAAGCTAAAATCAGATATAAGGGAGTCACGGTCATCAAAGATTTGAATTGGACAGTGAAAGAAGGTGAAAAATGGCACATTAGAGGTAGAAATGGCTCTGGTAAAACTACTTTATTATCACTCATCACTTTAGATCATCCTCAATCATGGAGCAAATCAATAAAAGTTTTTGGAGTTGCAAGGTCGCCGGGAAAAGTGAATTACTTTGATACTAACAAATATATTGGGATGACGTCTCCTGAATTGCATGCTATATATCCTAAGCATCATACAACTATTCAAACTATTTCTACCGGTTATTTGGTAGGATCTTTTGTTCCTCCTAAAGATTTAACCCAGAAGCAATCAGAAAAGATTAAGAAGTTTTTGAAAATACTTGAAATAGATCATTTGAAAGACACGAAATTTGGTGAATTAGACATAAGTAAACAAAAGTTAGTACTACTATTACGTGCTTTAATTAATAATCCTAAAATTTTAATTCTAGATGAAGCATTAAGTGCAATGAATGATGAAGATCTTATCAAGGGTAAACTTCTTATCGATCACATTGACACAACTTGTCTCATCATTGGTCATGTTGCAGAAGAATTACCTAAATGTAAAAAGTTTTTGCAAATAGTGAATGCACCAGAAGGGAAATACGAAATTGGTGATGTTTAAATTTACAAAGTTATTGCATAATTCATGTATAGTAGTATTATTTACAAGTAGATTGTCATAATTATGCTTCGGTTTCTGCATTTGCACCTTGACTCAAAAGTTTCTTAATTGCATGTCTTTCCATTCTTCTCTTTCTCTTAATTTCTTCATTTTCTTTCTTATTCAATTTGACTAGTTGTCTACCAGGCCAGATTTCAAATTGATCCATGTATTTTCTATCCATGTTGAACTCCATGTGTACATTTTCATCGGTTAGCCCAAGTTTTTCAATAGTCCAAAAGTATCTCTGAGGTTCATCTCTCTTCAAGTACCTTAATATTCTTTGTCTCTTTTGAGTCAACATTCTAACTTTTCTAATATGTAATAAATCTTGTGGGTTTTGTTTGATATGTTCCATAAGGTTATAAATTTCAATAGTTGCACATGCTGCTTGTACCTCACTGGAACCAGTATCACCTTCAAATCTTTGAAATTCAGCAATTGCTAGTTTGTTTAATTTCTTCTGTATTTCAACATTATCAGCATTTCTTAAATTCAAGATTCTCATCACGATCTCTCTCTTTTCATTTTCTTCAATCTCTGTAGTTTCTGCTGCAACAGATAAAAGATTTTGATCATTGATTTTCTGTAATCTGATTTCTTTTGCACCAAAAAGGAGTCTATCAACGTCATTTATTTCGTAACCTTTTGCTAAGATATTCGGTTGCGATATCTCCATCTTCAATCTTTCAATAAATGCATTGGATGGTTTACCTAAAACAGGATCTACTTTCTCCTTTTTGTTCTCTAATGCATTCTTGAAAGTGATGTTCTTCTTCTTCTTCTCGATAGCTTTCAGCTTCCTTTCAGCTTTTGATGCATTGACTTGACTTGTTAAATGGAAAGCCCTAACAGCATTACCCTTGGTAGCTAAACGTAATGACGAGGAAATATTGCATAACATATTTATCGGGGGCAGCTATCTGATATAGCAATATTGAATTATCCTGGTTTTGTCTCTTCTGCTTTACATTATCTTCTTGAACCTTGAAATTCTAAATATTTACCCGGTAATTTTTTACTGTGAGGTGTCCGGGTCGGCAGTACGTCGATCGACCTATACCAATAGAGGACAAAAAGACGCACAAAGTTTCAGAATTGTGGAGAAATCTGAAAGAAACAGCAGGTGCGAACTACCAAACTTTTCCTTTTTAGTGGAAAATCTTTGAAATCTTGTTCACTTCTGATTTTCTTTTCTCACTCTCTTTTGACAGTTAACCTCTCACTAAAATGAAGTACGTCCAATCCGTTGAATCCATCGCTATCCCAGAAAACGTTACTGTTTCCATCAAGGCTAGAATCATCAAGGTTACTGGTCCAAGAGGTGAATTAGTTAAGGCTTTAAAGCACGTCGATGTTGCTTTTGAAAAAGTCTCTAACAGACAAATCAAGCTTTATGTTCACAATGGTGACAGAAAGCACGTTGCAACCTTAAGAACTGTTAAGTCTTTAATCACTAACTTAATCAAGGGTGTTACTGTTGGTTACAAGTACAAGATGAGATTTGTCTCTGCGCATTTCCCAATCAATGTTAACATCATTGATGGTGAAAAGGGTAAAGTGATTGAAATCAGAAACTTCTTGGGTGACAGAAAGGTCAGAAATGTTCCAGTCCCAGAAGGTGTTACTGCAGAACTTTCCAAGAACCAAAAGGATGAATTAACTGTTTACGGTAATTCTGTTGAAGATGTTTCTCAATGTTGTGCAGATGTTCAACAAATCTGTAGAGTAAGAAACAAGGATATCAGAAAGTTCTTGGATGGTATTTACGTTTCTGAAAGAGGTCACGTTGTTGAAGAATTATAAGTTATTCAAATAGATTTTTAACTAACTACTAACAGATAATTTTACTAATTTTTCATACATGCTTTTTTACATTTCACATTGCTTTGTCATTCTCTACTTATGGATATTCATTCCAGAATTCAGTGGCTTCTTTGAATGGTAAATTAAGCCCAAATTAGCAAATCATTACCAGCTCCGTGATAATAAAGTGAGCTACCTATGATTGTGCAAGTTTCGATTGTAGTCACATATCATTTTTGAACGTTTAGCACTTCAGATGATATCACCATTATAAAAACTTGTAAACTAAAACATAATCATTTTTAGCGGTTACTACTTCTTCATTGATATCAACTAAGATAGGCGTGTTTGTAATGCATACACATAAAAACAATCTTTTGCAATGAAACTTACGGGATAGTATTGATTTATTTATATGGTATGAATTTTTTCTTTATTTCCCAACAGGAATAAATTTGGTGCTTTATACCATAATTATGCATCTGACGTAAATGCAGAACTCTCTAGTTAATAACCCAGCAGTTAAAAATTATGTCAGCAGAGTTTCAGCGTCTAGCCACTATTTCATTTTTACGTAAACTTCTGTTCTGAAAACAATAGCGGTCATCGCGTGTTTCGAGGCCCGCCAAATATTCTGACAAATGAAAAGTCAAATAAATAATAGCACCATTTCAGGCTAGCCCAACTCCGATTCCTTTAAAAGAAAATGATTTCCCCCCAAGTATTGCCCAAAGATTGGTTGAGAATACCACTTTTTTCACAATAAACAATATTAATATGTCTAGTGCTACTTACCGTACTGCAATTACAACTTTCAAGCATACAAGCAAGTCAAAATTTAATGCATTATTTTGGAGCTCCGTTGCTGCAACTGGTGCAATAGCTTCATATGCATATAATCAACAAGGCAAGGATCCAAAAACACCAACTCCTAACGTTTTAGATAAGGCAATCTTTGGTTTTGGTGCTTCTAAATTTGAAGCAAATGTCAGAGACGCTTCTGTTGCTAAAACACAAGAATACTATCAACAAGTCTACAATGCAATTGCACAAAAGTTGATTGATGTTGATGATTATGATTTCGGATCGTACGGACCGTTGCTTGTTAGACTTGCATGGCATAATTCTGGTTCCTATGATCAAAACGATAATACAAATACTAAAGGTGGTTCTTTTGCTGGTACTATGAGATTTAAGAAGGAACAAGCAGATCCTGAAAATGCTGGCTTAGTTAAAGGAATTGAATATTTGCGGTCAATTCATGAGAAGTTCCCTGAAATCTCACATGGTGACTTATTCACATTGGGTGGTGTTGTTGCTATTCAAGAACTTGGAGGTCCAAAAGTGGCATGGAGACCTGGTAGAACTGATTTAGGTGAAGATGCCACTCCTCCTTACGAAAGACTACCTGCAGCTTCTCACGAGGAGGGTGACTATATTAAAACAGTTTTTAACAAAAGAATGGGATTCACTGATAAAGAAATGGTTTGTTTGATTGGTGTCGGTCACTCATTGGGTAGATGTCATGTAGAAAATTCTGGATATGATGGACCATGGACTTTTTCACCAACTGTTGTTTCAAATGATTTCTTTAAGCTTTTATTAAGTGAAGATTGGAGGGAAAAGAAGTGGACCGGTAAAAGACAATACGAAGATGAAGCTACACACAGTTTAATGATGTTGCCTGCAGATATGGCACTGAAAAAAGATTCTAACTTCTTAAAGTATGTTAAGGAATATGCAGAAGATGAAAAAAAATGTATGAATGATTTTGCAACTGCTTTCTCCAAATTATTAGAGAGAGGAATCAAATTTAATGTTGCACCAATGTACTTCAAAACTTTAGATGAACAATCATAAACAGTTTATACCATATATATGTAATGTTATTCTTCACTATACTGTAGTATTTTTTTTCAATTGAAAAGTATTTGCGTTATTTTGTAATTTGCGTTGAAGTACGAATCGAAGATGAAGAATTTTGTGGGGAAATTTTATGAAGGCTGGAACGACTTTACAAACTATGTATGACATTTTCTCTCCTTTCTTTCCGGAACTTAGTACTTCCTTTGAAGAGCACAGTGTCTTTTATTCGATTACATTAAACATGGTTAAACCTATCATTGCACCATCTTTACTTGCTGGAGATTTTGCACAACTTGGTTGTGATTGTCATCGGATGTTTGAATGTGGATCCGATTGGGTTCATTTAGATGTTATGGATGGACATTTTGTTCCCAATATCACCATGGGTCCACCTATTATTGGAGCATTAAGAAAAGCTGTTCCAAGGGATGAAAATGCACCTGGAACTAAATTTTTTGATTGTCATATGATGGTTTCCAATCCTGAACAATGGGTTCCAGAAATCGCTAAGGCTGGTGGAGATCAATATACATTTCATTATGAAGCTACTGAGAATCCGGTTGAACTTGTTAAACTTATTAAAGAACATGGTATGAAAGCAGCATGTGCTGTCAAACCAGGTACTAGTGTTGATGTTCTATTTGAATTAGCACCAATGTTGGATATGGCGTTAGTTATGACAGTCGAACCAGGTTTTGGCGGTCAAAAGTTTATGGCTGATATGATGCCAAAAGTTGAAGAATTGAGGAAAAGATTTCCGAACCTTAATATTCAAGTTGATGGTGGATTAGGTAAAGGTACTGTTGAAATTGCAGCAGAAGCTGGCGCAAATGTCATTGTAGCTGGTACTTCAGTTTTTAAGGCACCAAATCCAGCCGAAATGATTGATTACCTCAGACAAGAAGTTCAAAAAAATTTAGTTAAAAGAGGTATTGCAGAGTAAATCTAAAGCTTTAATGTAGTTCTATAAATTGTATACATGTGTTGATAAAAACATTGCTGTGATCGTTCAATTATGCTAAAAGATGATAAAAATTCTCAATTTGGAGAATGCTAAAGATTATTTCCAAAAGTAAAAAAATATCTAAAAATAAAAAGAATCAATCTTTTACCGACGTTTTGAATAATTATTTTATTGCAATAAATGACACCGTCTTTGAAATTAAATTGTTGCAAGTACAAATTTGAACTAGATGGAAAACAGACTCTAGCTAGTAAAAGATTTATAGCTTACGACTTAAAATTTGTCATGGTATTAGTGATTTTGATTTAATAAAACAAGCCACCGGTAGCGAATTTAATAGTTTTTGATAATTATTTTTTTTAATCAAAACTTAAGAAAATGAAAAATTTTAAAGAAAACTAGTAGCTATTTTATTGTATTATTTAAAGAAAACAAACAATGCCATCTAAAAATTCTATAAATAAACCAAAGATTACTGCTAAACACCAAAGGAAATCAATTTTGGCTTCTAAGAAGCGTCAAAATCGTGCTAGACAAGCAGTTACAGTGATCAAAGGTTCAAATGGGTCAACAGAGATTGTACCAATTTCTAGTGGTGGAGGAGTTATTGCAAACAAACTCCTCTCTAACAAGAAGGCAAAAAAGCTTGAAAGAAATCTTAAATATGCACAAATGAGAAAGCAAGATGGCAGAAAGAAAAATACTGATATTGTAATGAATGAGCAGGAGATGGCTGATGCGAAGGAAAAGGAGAATGTTTATAGAAAGGCACTATGGGATGTTGTAGAAAGTTCTAAAGTTAATGGAGTTCCACTTGCATTACCATCTGGTGAAGGTACAACCCTAGGCAGTGCATCATTTTAAAGTAGTATTGGATGATGATTAGCCCGAACTTCGAGAAGAATGCCATTTTTGGCGAAATAGTCTTTTTCTACTTGCTTTAATAGATCTAAACGATAAAATAGTTACAATAATACCAACCACCTACGTAAACTACAGTATAATAAGATAAACGTAAACAATATCACGTGACCAAGCAACAATGCCATCTGTCACGTGATACAGAGTCCACTTATTTATATTGTTGTCGCCAATTTGAACGAACTAGTCTGCCTTCTCGGGTTTAAGGTTGTATTGGAACCCCTTTGACCCCCCTAACAGGTCAATAGTCTAGCCTCAGCCCCAAAACTGTCTGTGTGTCCTGACGTCACGATGACAGAACCGCTTTTTAGCCCCGCTGAGCCTTCATGAACCTTGATAATGTCGCACTGCGCCACAAAAGCTCTGCACCAGCCACGTTACTAAATAATTTGCGCAAACAACGAGCCTTCCAAAAGAGAGTCGATCGACGGGTTGTAACTAAAAGGGCGTGTAATTGTTACGTCATTGTAAACACGACGTGATAGCGGCCAAGCAACCGTTTGTGTTTCGAATTACGGGTCCAGTTTGCATTGCACAACCAAGTTGTTATCGTTACGTGCCCCCTGTTGCGGGCTTCCTATTGGCCCTTCTGACCTCTGCTTAGAGGTCGAACAATAGGACAAGTCGGTAAAATTTGTGTGCTCATGGGTCGCAGCCGATATACGACTTCGCATCGTTACTTTTTCGAGAAACGACATAATGGCAAATTTTTGGTTGCACCTACAAGGAACTATTAGGTAACTGTTTCATATCTCTAAATTCTTTCCTTATTTTTGCCCTGACAAATTGAAAACTTATAAAGGAAGTACATAATCCTCTCCTTTCATAGTTTCAGTATTTTTTATTTTTCTTTTATGTTTAATATCAAACAAAGACTTTTAAACTCATTAAAAGATTTTAGAAATCTATACTCTTCTCCTATAAAAAATAACAAAAGTCAAGTTTCTACAATTGCTTCACCACTTTCTTTAAATTCAAATAATTCAAATATAATTATGGTATCCCCTGCTGAAAGATTATCCACAATTGCTTCCGCTATTCAACCAAAAGTCAAAGATGCTACTGATTTAGCTCCGGAAGATTATCCTGAAACTCCATTTAAAATCACAGTTATAGGTTCTGGTAATTGGGGTTCTACAATTGCAAAAGTTATTGCAGAAAATACAGTTGAAAGACCACTTCAATTTCAAAGAAATGTCAACATGTGGGTTTATGAAGAAATTATTGAAGGTCAAAAATTAACTGAAATTATCAATACTAAACATGAAAATGTGAAATATTTACCAGGTATTAAACTTCCAGCTAATGTTATTGCTGTCCCTGATATTGTTGAAGCTTGTAAAGATTCTGATTTAATTGTTTTCAACATTCCACATCAATTTTTACCTAGAATCCTCTCACAATTAAAAGGTAAAGTGAATCCAAGACAAAGAGCAATTTCTTGTTTGAAAGGTTTACAAGTTAATCCTGACGGTTGTAAATTACTTTCAACTTATATTACTGAAGAATTAGGTATATATTGTGGTGCATTATCTGGTGCAAATTTAGCACCTGAAGTTGCTCAATGTAAATGGTCAGAAACCACTGTTGCATATACTATTCCTGATGATTTTAGAGGTAAAGGTAAAGACATTGATCATTATGTTTTAAGATCATTATTTCATAGACCATATTTTCATGTTAGAGTTATTAGTGATGTCGTTGGTGTTTCAATTGCTGGTGCTTTGAAAAATGTCACTGCAATGGCTGCTGGTTTTGTTGAAGGTTTAGGTTGGGGTGATAACGCAAAAGCGGCAGTTATGAGAATTGGTTTATGTGAAACAATCCAGTTTGCTCAAACTTTTTTCAACACTGCTGAATCTAATACATTCACTAATGAATCTGCCGGTGTTGCAGATTTAATTACAACTTGTGCAGGTGGTCGTAATGTTAGAGTTGGTAGGTACATGGCTCAACATAAAGTTTCCGCTCAAGAAGCTGAAGAGAAATTACTTAACGGTCAGTCATGTCAAGGTATTCATACAACTAAAGAAGTTTATGATTTCCTTTCTAATATGGGAAAAATTGATGATTTTCCATTATTTCAAGTAACATACAAAATTATTTACGAAAATTACCCTATGGAAAAAATGCCAGAAAGCCTAGAAGCTTCTGAAGATTAAATCATCAATTCATTTTCAAATTTATTTGCTTCAACATAGACAAAATTACACAGCTACTTACTTCCTTATAAATATTTATAACTCTTTTCTATAACACTAATCTAAATTCGCAATTATTATCATGTTACGTTTGAGAACATTCTTCGGTCGATCGTCTGTACTGGATTATTTTGAGTGTGGCGAGCTAAAAGCTTAGTTTTGAATGGCATCATAAATCTACAACAACACCTAAAACTGTATCTTCCATCAAATAACCACAAATAACTCCTCCATTGAAATGTTTGTTAGCAGAATTGGCGTAAGGATGGCAAGACCATCATTGTTATTTACAAAACCAATAAGACTTCAATTTCGTTTAAACTCAACTATAAAGAAAGCTTATGAACCAACTAAGGCTGAAGTTGATGCTGCATCCAAAATGAGTTGGGAACAGTTTCTGAATTTAAGAAAAGTGCAAAAACGTTATGGTATAGTAGGTTCTATCTTAGCTGCATTATTAGCAATGGGAGGTTCCTTTTCATATTTTTCAACAATCGAAATCGATCCAACTGAGACCTTGTTTGGTTTAGATATTTTCACTGTTTACGTTGGTGCTATTTTATGTACAGGCTTTGTTGGATTTATGTTTGGACCTTCATTGATAGGTGATCCATTATTTGCTTTAATGAATAGAAATATTATGAATACATACAAAGTTAAACAAAAATTATTCCTCAAACATATTGCAAAAATGAGAGTTGACGCTTCCAGACAGAGTGTGAATAATCCAGTTCCTGATTACTACGGTGAAAATATTGGTTCTTTGAAGGATTATAGACAATGGTTGAGAGATTGTAACGAATATAGAAGAAAGGCAAAGCAATTTTTATAAATTAGCAATCAACTCGACTCTATAGAAGCTTATACTTATTCCTTTAACTACCTGTGTATACCGATATATATAATGAAGATCATAAAAGATATATGCGAATTATTTATCAGTGATGCATGTGGTGATTTGTTAATTGGTCTTGTTAAGTTCTTGGATAATCAGCGAATTCTCTGATGAATTCATTTTTCAACTTTGCATACAAATTAATGATATAAAAAGTCAAAAGCCAAACTGTTTTTATCTTGCTTTACATTAACAAGAACTATTGAATAATGTCACAAGAGGATATTTACCTTCAGTCGTACCCTTTTACTACAGCGGCGGCAATTATAGGTTTTGTTGACCGTAAGGTTAGCGCAATTTTATTAGATGGACGTGTGATAATAGGTGTTTTGAGAACTTTTGATCAATTTGGTAATCTAGTTATTCATGATGGTGTAGAAAGAATATATTTAACTGATAAGAAACAATACGCTGAAAGTCAAATCCAACAAATATATGTTATTCGTGGTGAAAATGTTTTAATGATGGGGGATTTAGATATCGATACAGAAGATAACGCTATTGTTGGAATGGAAAGAATTGAGTACATTGATGCTTACAAGCAGCATAAAGAACTTATCAAAGAAAGCAAACTCAAGGGTTCCGAAGCATCTAAACTTGTCACAAAGAAAGGTATCTATGGTAATGCATACCCTGGTTAATTACTGTATAGTATGATGCTACTCTAGCTAATTATTTTCGTATCATCGTTGTATATTAATAGATCATTCCACCTGATGTAATACAGTTACTTTTTCACTAAATAGTTCGTATTCGGGATCTTTACCAACAGGAAATCGTTTCATACTTCCACATTTACAACTTACTTCAAGAACATCACAATGTGGAAGCTTTTTACGTGAATCATTCTTTATTCTGGTTTTGGAGTTTAATCCGTCAATCAATAATCGATTACATTTCTTGCAAATTGTCCTCTTGATATCAGGATGCATTTTTAAAACAGCCTTTTTACTGACCAAATCCATATGATTCAAGTATACTCTTGAAAGAACTTCTGTAGCTTTCTTCTTCTCTACTGGTAAATTAGATTGACTTTGTTTGAATGCCAATATTGATCCTAGTTTGTAAAGGTAAGTTACACGTTGATGATGGTCCTTTTTAGGAACGGAATTCGGTACTCTTGGTTGTTTCCTTTGTTTTCCACTCTCCTTTGACTGATTGTTTAACCTCTTTTTTGGCTGAGCTTTCAAATCGGAGAAATTATCATTCTTTTTCTTTAAAGGATCCATAAATACAATAGTTCAAATGTATGCTCAATACTAAATAATCTGCACAACAATTCCTTATGTTCTAAATTTCACGAAGCTTGCAAGCTAGAATCTGCAAGCTAGAATCGATGTGCATAGCGCTATAATTCGCGATGGAAAGTACTAAACAAAATGAGAAATCGATCTAGTGTGCACACACATGTAAGAAATTTGGTGAGATCTGGAGGCAAATTAACCTCTTAGTGAAGACACATTCGTCGTAAGTTCAATTCAGTTAAACTTAACTAATGAGTGGGTACGATAGTGCATTGTCTATTTTTAGTCCTGATGGACATGTTTTTCAGGTTGAATACGCCCTTGAAGCAGTAAAAAGAGGTACATGCGCAGTTGGTGTCAAAGGTGTTGATACCGTTGTACTTGCATGCGAAAGAAGAACTACGTTGAAGCTACAAGATCCCAGAGTTACTCCGACTAAAATAAATAAGATTGATTATCATGTTCAGCTAGCGTTTGCTGGTCTAAATGCAGATGCTAGAGTTTTGATTGATAAGGCTAGAGTGGAAGCACAATCTCATAAGCTTACCCTGGAGGACCCAGTAAGTGTGGAGTACTTAACAAGATATGTCGCAGGGGTTCAGCAGAGATATACACAAAGTGGTGGTACCAGACCTTTTGGCATTTCGACATTGATTGCAGGTTTTGATGAAAATGATAACGTTCCAAAATTGTATCAAACTGAACCATCAGGAATATATTCAGCGTGGAAAGCTCAAGCAATAGGCAGAAGTAGTAAAACTGTGAGAGAATTTTTGGAAAAGAACTACCCCACCGACGAACCGCTTAATGAAGATGAAACAGTAAAGCTAGCTATTAAAGCTCTTTTAGAAGTTGTTCAAACAGGTGCCAAGAACATTGAAATATCTGTTATGAAACCCAATTCGAGTCCAAAATCCTTATCTAATGAAGAGATTGAGGCGGTTGTGAAAGAAATCGAAGATGAAAAGGCTGCAGAGGCAGAAAAGAAAAAGCCAAGATCTTCAGAGTAAATATTTTAGAATTATGTACATGAATATCTATCCTATAAAGTTCTAGTTTTACCCTTGACATTAATAAAATCTTCATTATTTTCATCTTCATATTCACTATTATCATTATTCAGTAAAGAGATTGACGGTGTTTTCAATACAAATGTTGGGGCCATTACAGCTTTGGGAACTATTTCAATCATAGCTAGACTTTTCCCAATATTTGCACTAGGATCAATTATCCCTTCATAAATTGGCTTTTCCAAACATTTTAATGTTAGAGTAACTGTTGCTAGCTCCCTTCCGGTTGATTTGTCGTATAATGGTCTTTGTTCGGTAACAAGCATAAAATATTCATCAGCAAATAACACACTTGTAGAGTTGTAGTTGTACTCTACTGCTTCCAATGTACCTAATGCCAAATTATCAATATCTTCAACTTTGAAATAATCAGCAATTCCTTGTTCATTGCTCCAAAATGCGTCAATTATTCTATTCATTTCGAACTGTGCAATTTGATTATGGACCACTTCGGGAGGTGGTAACAATAGTGGATTATCTATACGCCGTGGTTTAAATATTAAAGTAGAGTCAGCAATTTCATCCCATGTCTTCTCAAGTCTTTTAGTTTTCGTATAACTATTGATTTTGTAAAAAAGCCAACCACCGATGCAAAGTGGTGGAACAACTATAATGAACATCGGTAATGCAACAAAAATAACAAGTGATGCAGTTGCTCCAACAAGCCCCAATATTTTTACATTATCTGGTATACGTGACCATAATTTTCCAATAACACTTGTATTAACATAATTTTTAGGAGGTCTATAATAACTTACAAGTGAAGTACTGCTGAAACTTCTGATTATACCAAATTTTGTTTCCTTATAAACTGCATGTTGAGATACCAAAATTGAATTCTCTTTCAAGATTGAAGTTCCCCTGATATGATTTAGAGATGAAAAGCCTCTGAAATTGTTGAAGGAAGGTTTTAGTCGAGGTGTGATTTTGATCATTGTTAATTTGACTAATACCTGATCAGCTAGTAACAATCCATTAGTATTATGAAATGTGCGAAATTCTCTGAACTGTGATTATGTCATGACTTCCGAAATCTTCCGATATTTCAGCTATTAATTTCAGTTTTGATCTACTGGACGTCTACAAGATAAGGAAAACATATATAGTTACATATATGATACTACATATGGTGCACAGGTTCAGGCATTTTGTTGGCAAACACAAGGTATGATGTATGTGTCTTAACTTCATGTTCCAGTCTAGTAACATCTACCCATTCGTATCCATCTTCGCCTTCAATAATACGTTTTCCTTTTCCGAAAGGGTTGAATCCATAATCCTTTTCTTTTATTTTATTTTGTTCTGGTCTAGGATGTTTTCCTGCCTTTATTAATGCCAAACCTTCACGTTGTTTTTCTCTAACATATTTGAGTCTTTTTATGGCATCAGATACATCCCTTTTCATAGCTTTATGCGACTCCCATAATCTTCCTTGTATCTCTGTCAGTTCAACATGTATCCATCCATTATCTTGAAGGGATTGAACAGTTTTCACTACTTGTTCGAAACATGGAGAAAAGCAGCAAATTCCGACCTTTCTGTTCTTAGCTAATACCTCGTTCAAACGCGGAATAGCCTCCCAAGGAGAAGGTAAATCCAAAAATACTGTATCTGCAGCTAATTCAATATTGTCGATTTTAAAACCATTCTTACATACATCTCTATGGGTGATTATCGTATTGTTAAGATTATGATTTTCAAATTCAATCTTGGCTTTTTCAAATCTTGTTTCGTGAAATTCAAAAGTAAAAAGCTTCCCCTCATCGTTTATGGTCCTAGCAAAAGCATGTGTGAATGAACCAGAACCAGTTCCAGCTTCAATGACTCTTGAACCTACAATAACATTTAAACGCTGAAGGATATATGAAGAGTCCGGAGTATAAACAATCTGTGTTCGGTGTGGCAGAGACATAGTCCATAATTCCGGAGTAGGCTGTAAAAGATAAACAAATCCACGTTCCTTTGGAGTTGTTATCTGTGATCCATATTCTAGACCAATCATGGAATCATGAGGAAATGATCCAAATCTGGTGTTAAAGTTTTCACCTTTTTTGACATATAATGGTTTTATTATTGTACGTGAAACATAAACTAGCACCAAATCACCTTCTTCAATATATTTCTTCCTATTTGTGAATGGCATATGGTTTAATGAAAAATGTAAAGAGCTGGAATTATATTTAACTTGAAATAAAAATTCTTGAGCTAGTAGCTATGCGGGAGGCTCATCCAGACTGAGATACTTTTTTGTGCTGCGTCGATTGACCTGAAAACTTTTGCGGCTCAGCAGCCCGTTGTTTTTAATCGCGCTACGCGATCGCGTTAACGGGGGACACAGAGTACACAGAAAAGAATTGCCCGTTTTGGTAAAACATCAACAAACATGAATATTTTATCCAAAACAAAGTATTGTTTGAATTTGTTTTAGTTTGTCCGTTTGGAGTTGTTTTGAATAGCATTGTGTTAGAGAAGACCTAGCACGGATCTTGGCTAGATAGAAATAAACGCTCTTATTCATACTAACTCTGTTTGTTTCCTCTTTATTTTCCCATACCACTGGCCAACATATCCTTGTCAATTAATATCAATAAAGTATCTCCAGTTTTATCTCTGCTTAATCTTCAACTTGATTTATTTTTTGCAATTTGAATTTAATTATTCAACATATTTCCTCAAGTGTATCTCAAATTTATTCAACTAAGTATAGTTAATTTTTTACTCGACATCGCAATATTACTCATCACAAACTTTTGCGTTCATAGCAGCTTTCATATTACAGAGTAACAGTATTCAATAAATCTAATATACCCTTTAGATCTTCTAATTACAAAATTGCCATTTAATTTCAGAATTTAGATCATCTTCATTTAATCTTTTAAAAACTTCACTCGTCAATTTTTACAACATAAGTACAATCTAACAATGTACAGGAATATCAACCAGAATAACCAATCAATCAACGATGAAAATCATCAGACATTAGGTAAAGCGAATACAGTTATTAAAAAATATCAAGCTCAACCAACCCAAAGACGTTCTCGTACAGTTTTAGGAGTTATTCCAGATCATGAATTGAATTTGATGCATAATCAAAATTATTCGCAATCTCAACATCAAGCGCATATTAACCACGAGTCAGATTCTCATAATTTAAGACAACAAGAAATAGAATATCAGATTCAACTTCAACAACAACATAGAAAGAAGATACCCGTTTTAGTTGAACATAAACAAAACTATAATGAAAACCAGAATTATAATGCTTCATCTCCAACCAGCACAGTTGAAATTCCGGAGCAGATAGAAACGGCCAGTTGCTCAAATCAACATGACATTGAAGTGGATGTGGACGAATGTGATATTATGGCAGCAGACAATACATCGCCTTTACATGAACCATTATCTCCAATTTTAACAGATTCGATCAGAGAAAAGATTGATCATGTCTATTCTAGATTTTCTCGTGATACCCTAGATCCTGATGACGAAGATACATATGATGTTACTATGGTAGCTGAATATGGTAACCGAATTTTTAACTATTTGCATTTACTAGAGACAAAATATAAGCCTAATCCCAAATACGTGGAAGAAGTTCAGGAAGATTTGGCATGGGCGCATAGATCTACTTTGATGGATTGGCTGGTTCAACTTCATTCAAGATTCAATCTTTTACCAGAAACATTGTACTTATCTGTTAATATCATCGATAGATTTTTGAGCAAAAGACGAATTTCACTCACAAGATTTCAGCTTTGCGGTGCTGTAGCACTTTTTATTGCTGCAAAATATGAAGAGATCAATGTCCCCACTGTTTCACAGATGGTATATATGGTTGGAAATCAATACTCAAGAGATGCATTTTTAAAGGCTGAAAGATTTATGGTTGAAGTTCTAGGTTTTGAATTTGGCTGGCCTGGCCCCATGTCATTTTTAAGACGTGGATCAAAAGCCGATGAATATGATAACGAAGTTAGAACACTAGCTAAATACTTTTTAGAAGTTACCATCATGGATGCAAGATTTGTAGCATCTCCACCAAGTTGGCTAGCTGCAGGTGCACAATATCTATCAAGAAGAATGCTAGGACGCGGTGAGTGGACAGATGCACATATTTATTATACAGGTTATACCTCAGAGCAATTAGAACCCTTGGCATTGATTTTGGAAGAGTGTTGCTTGTCAGCAGAAGAACACCACAAAACTATTTATCAGAAATATGGTGAGAAAAGATTCAAGAGAGCATCAATTTATGTTCAGCAGTATTTGAAAGAACTTTATGATTTCCAGCAGTAACTGTATATTAAGTAGTTTCTAAAATATCAATCAATTAACTGACGAAACGATTGCCAGTGCTAGCAAGTTCAGAGAAAATAACCTTTGCTTGAAGGGCTAAAAAATTGTAAAAGTCACGTGTTTTACGTTTAAGGGTTTGTTGACAAAAAATTAAGTCTTTTGCATTTTTTTCGGTAATTGTGACTGCGAAATAATTTTTTTGGCCCTTGCGTCTCTCTGAGCGAGCGAGAGTGAGAACCGAATCTCACTGTGTGTAAAAAATTACCATAATAAAGATATTTGAAGAGTTAATACAGAGCTGATTTCGAATATCAGTATACCATATACAACTAATATAACAAGATGTCTGGTTCCGGTGCTCAAGGTACTAAGTTTAGAATGTCAGTATGTAACATAATTTTACAACCAGAGAGTAAGAAAACATGTGATGAATTACTGATTATGTGGAACTAGAAGTCAAATTGAATACAAGACGAGGAATGCCACAACTGTAATATTCAATTCTATTATAGCAGGGAACTACTTTTTTTTCCTCAAGCTATAGATGTTTAAGACCACTGTATCATTGAATTATCAAGAATTTTCAATTTTTGGTTCATTTTACATTCAAATTCAATTTATCACATAGTGTTTTCTGAGAAATGACAATAAGAACAACTTACTAACATTTAAATTTCTTTTCTTTAGCTTGCATTACCAGTTGGCGCAATCATGAACTGTGCAGATAACTCTGGTGCAAGAAACTTATATGTTATGGCTGTCAAGGGAAATGGTGCAAGATTAAACAGATTACCAGCAGCTTCTGCAGGTGATATGGTTATGGCTACTGTTAAGAAGGGTAAACCAGAATTGAGAAAGAAGGTCATGCCAGCTATTGTTATCAGACAATCCAAGCCATGGAGAAGAAGAGATGGTACTTACCTTTATTTTGAAGATAATGCAGGTGTTATTGTTAATCCTAAGGGTGAAATGAAGGGTTCCGCTATTACTGGTCCAGTAGCAAAAGAATGTGCTGATTTATGGCCAAGAATTGCTTCCAACTCTGGTGTTGTTGTTTAAATGTATCAAACCAGATGGTGCAAAGAAATATTAGTTTATAAAGCTTTGTATAACATAGTAACTTTTTAATTCGTTATTCAATTATCTTAACAAATTAGTTGCATAGAGAAGCTGTTGTAGCACGAAATTTAATTTTTGAAGCTCATCAAATCATTGCCTGTCTCCAAACACGATTATCAATCTTCCTGGTTTCTAATGGTTAATGTTACATGATTCTCTGGAATCAGTATGCGGTATGTTTCATCAAAGAGTTATTTTGCATATCAAGAATTGAAGGTACTAACCTGTACGAAATGCTGAAGAACTCTTATTGTCAAACAAAATTCGTGACAGAAATGATGCTTTGGAAAGATTACAAGACATTAATTTTAGTAGTCCCAGCACAGTGGATTCCACTACTCATGAAATATTAATCAAAATTGTAAATAGTTTAGATATTTTTCTGAGCTCTGATACGGTTATATATGAAAGATCCAATTCAAATTCAGTAGTTGGAGCACGTCTTACTAAAGCATCATCAATTCTGAGAGTAATTTTAACACATCTCTGGGGAAATCCTAAATTTATGTCTCTATACAAACCAAGACAGAGTGAAAGATTAGTTGAAATGTTGCTACGGCATTTCACTTGTGAACCACTTGACGAAAAAACTCAAATATGTCAACCAATGATATTAAACATATCAAAGTCTTTAAACTTTCTTTTGGCAATTCAATGTTTCAAAGATCATATGTTTTCCAGCACATATGCATTGATACTAGATAAATCCATAGCGTGTCTGAATATGATTTTTTCAGATTCTTATAACCCTTCCCAAAATGAGAATGTTACAACTAATTTACTATCTCTCATTTTTCATTTTATATCTCCTAGCAATACTTCTGATCTTCAAATTCTAAATGATGACCACAAAAATTATTACAGTAAAATATTTGATCTTTGTTTGCTTTACTTCAAACATTTTTTTTCTGAAACTAAACGAGAGAAAGAGTCCATGATTTCAATCTTCAAAATTATCAACAAGGGCATTATTGCATTATCAACCGAGAATGTGAAGTTATGCTACCAGTTTTTTAGGTTAGGTTTACAGTATATTCTTGAGGTCAAGGCGATTACTTCGTTCAAATTTGTGACTGAAATTGCGATTTTTCTTAACCTTATTCCTTCCTTTATCAACTTGACCAAACTTGAGAAGCTGGAGGGTGACAACTGGAATATAAATTTTTGTGGAGAGTTGGTAAAAGAAAAAATGTCTACAAGAATCTCACAGATGGACAAATCAGAATCTTCTATTATTCTTTCTCGTGCAGTGAATCCTTCTCTTCAGACCGATGAGAGTATCATTTTGTCAGATTCACAGGGCTCTGATATTGAAAGTATTCCAAAAAAAAGAGAGCATTTGGGATACTTGGACTTAAAATCAAATATTACCGAGATTGGAAAACTTTTGGAGATTATATTTGGTTTGATGAATGACCACATGTTTAGGCGACAATTGGCACTTAGCAACGAGAGCGTTAAATATCGATGTTTTCCTATTCCCAAAAGACAGATGAGTTTGTTCAACTTTGAAAATCTTTATTTTAAAAATGGCAATTCTCCGATTCCTTGGTTATTGAGGCTAGGTTTCAGTAGATTGTTAATTTCTTTTTATACTTTACAACCCAACGTCTCGTCTTTGCAACAAACTAGAATGAAACGGTCTCATGCAGAACCATTCAATTCTGATCATTCTTTTGGCTTATTCGAATACCTGTTTCAGTTTGATGATCCAATTTCGTTTTTTGTTTCATTCATAGTTGATGATCCATACAAAGGTGATTACAACTTTTTGATAATATGTCAAATTTTTACTCTTTTTTTGGCCTATGTTCAGTCGGCTGATAAATTACAGGAGGATTACATCTTTGTCCAAAATGATGTTGATATGTTATCTAAACTTATCGATGCCTTCGAGAGGAACAATCATAATGCAAAGTTTTGGTTATTCTATGCAGCAATTGTTTTTCATACAATATGTTATCAAACTAAATCTGTCAAGCGGATGGAAATCACGGACATGTGTGATTCAATAGCCTTTGAGAAGCTGATGAAATATTCTTTAGAACTTTTAAAAGATCCTTTACTGTCTAACTTGGCATGCACTTTTCTTACCAATATTTCAATATTTTATTTTACAGACACACCAACTAAAATATCTTTGAAGAAGTCACTGTTGCAACAGTACCAAAATGTTATAGAGCTGTCTGAAATTAATGGACCATTTTATATCAACAAAGAGTCAGTATTGTTTTGGATCACATCTTCTGTCATATGTAAAAATTTCAATTTTACAAGTGCAAAACTCTTCAGTTTTTCAAGTCAAGATGAAATCAACTCTTTCAGTTACCGAGTAGGCAATTGGCTTTTGAGTAAATTGGATTCTTTGGAATGCTCACTCTTTGTTGATGATGCAACTCTTGTAACTGACTTTGTTAAATGGTTGTTGGACGAAACTGTTTTATGCTTAAACCCTGGAGTTGTATCTGGTCATGATATATACCAAGGAGAGCTATACATTTTTTTTCAAACCATTAGACTCAACTTCCAAGTGTGTGACTCTATCTTACAGAAAAATTTCACTGTCTCCGATGACTTTAAAGACGATATTGACACTTTCAGTGCTATGAAGCTTTCTGCAAGTTCTAGTATAGGTAAAAGGATAAGAACTATGTTTTCACGTTTCATTGATCTGACATTCACCAAGGATGACTATAGTTGGGTGAAATGGACCTTAATTACAACTCACTCATTTGGCATTGATACCACAACTCTATCTTTAAATGGCTGGGGAAAAATGCTGCTAGATAGAGTCAAAGATTTCAAAGATCAAAATGAACTATCGATAATTTTACATTTATATTATGATTTTATGCTGCTATTTCCATTTGATACAAACAACATAGTTCATATAATACCCCAATCCGATTTGTTGGATCTTACATTATATCTTTTGAATTCTGGGGAAAATCCTGATAAATCAAAAAAAGTCACTGATCTTTTTGATTCTTTAACGGGCTCAAACTTTGAAAGGCACATTGCCAATTTTCCAGATTATCATCTGTACAGATCGGATGAGCTAACATTAACATGCTCAAAGTTAGAACAAAAAGCTATGTTTTATCTTTTACGATCGCACAATTTACCTGTATATGTAGCACTTGAAGCTGCTATTTCTTTTAGTTCCAAACTAAAGTCAAAATTTCAGTTTTTGGCCACCCAATTCGAATTAATGAAGTTTTTCAAAAATGAAAATTTGAACTTGACGGAATCTATTTTGGATCAATTGTACAACCTTCTTACAATGTTGCTAGAGGCTCACGAAACAAAGATGTTTGAATCATCATTAGTCGTAGTAACTGATTTATTTGAGAGGTTCTGTGGTATTTGGATTGATTCAAGTACCGGAATAGAAGCAGATGGAAAAGCACTTTATGATTTTTTGCAAAATATTGACTCTAGAAATATGCTCCATACAAATTATACTGCAGTTGCTTTTTTTAAATATTTGGTGAAACTAGTGCTTCATTCATCTCAGTCTATTATTGGCTTCGAGAAAGGTAAGCTTCATGAAAAAGTGATTGAAATTTTTGGTTCCTTCAGCAACTTACAAAGGTACAACGTTGCCGCTTATGTTGGGAATTATATTGAAGCAAACTTTACAGAACAGATCGAAGTTTATAGCTCTTTTGTGGAGTCATTCAATTCTCCACAACAAACTATTGAAAAATCAGCAATGTTTTGCTCTTTTATGGTAGCAATTTCCCAGAGTTCAGATTCCATAACTATAGCATGCATATGCAATTTATTACAGCTTTCTAAATTTGATACACTTTATTCTTATATTGGATCTGCAATCGCTGGTATCACAGCCAAGATAGGTGTGAAAAACGCAAATATCTTGTTTTCAAATTACAAGGAAGTTTTGTTGAAATGCTGGATAGGCTTTGGTATACCAATAACAGATTTTCCGTATTCTATATTTGGGTTTAACTCTGTGGCCCAGTTTTACAGGAAATGTTACAAGGAAATTATAGCTTTAGCTTTGGCTTACGATAAATTGGATATAGTTGCGCTAATTTCAAAATCAATTTCAATGAAAGTATCATCCATAATCAATGACTCTATGGCCCTTTCGATAACACTCTCTTGGACAAAAGGAGGAATTCGTAACAAAGTTTTCAAGACTCTTGAAACTTATCATAAATCGCCGAAAATTTTGAAGGCCAATTTTAAGGAACAGTTTCTTTTGGTCGTTTACAATCTTTTGAAGTTCTGTGATTGTTCCCTCGAATCTGATTTGACTTCGATTTTTGACTGTAACATAGAGGAAGTTACTTTACTATTTGGAATGGGTTCATCAAAAATTCTCTTTCTCAAAGAGTACGACCTTTGTATCAAACCAAAAAGCTGCGTGGACATGTTGAAATATTTCTCTGAAACATGTGGGTTGAAAGATATATGGACTCCTTCTTTAACATATCACCTAGCCTCAAAACTACTTTTATTGATAGAGCGTTCCATTCTCAAAAATGAGAAGTTGCTGCATGTCAGAAGGTTGAAGTTGTTGTTGATGTTAGGAATCAATTCGCTAAGTAATCCTAGTATATGCGAGCTTCTTGTTACTTACATTACTCCCCTACTCCATATCCCGTCCCTTGTTAACGAAGTAGCTCCCATTCTAGTCTTAATTTTGAAGACACACTCTGTCATACAGCAAAATTTAACTATTAACACTTGCTTCATTCTTTTGAATACTCTTTTAAAGTTAGATAGAGACTCTATGACAAGGCAGATGACCACAATGCTTGAAATGGTGGTAACTGAAGAAATGCTTCAGGAATATTATTCAGTCTACATATTTGCAATAAATTCGCTTACAGAACAATCATTGCAAATTGATATCAACATGGAGGCTTTTATAAACCGTGCTTGGCTATATTCTTCTGAAACAAATGTGGCTATAAAGCTTTTGTCTTCCCTATTTGATACTAACGTGGAATTCGAATCTTTGGTTTCAGTGAAAAATAACTTCAATTCTAGTCCAGATTATATACAAAATCTCTACAACATCAAAACGAAATTTGGGCCGTCTCTCTCTGATCCTATGCTGCTATGGATAGGGAGATATTTGGGAGCATACTATCTACAAGCAGGTAAGTGTCCGAAATCACAAAGATATGAATTCAAGACGCAGATGTTGATAAACACTAATTGCGTTGATTTCACCAGAGACGTGAAGTCACTAAACTCAATATTCATTTCAATGATAAGTCATGCCAAAACATGTACTTTGAAAGAGAAGTATTGCTTTGAAACCATAGTAGGTGTAATTACTTACAGAGAGAAGATACTACTGGAAAATTCAAATTCTGTTATATCATATGATGATTTGTTTCTTTCTATGGAGAGCTACGTTGAGCCTATTGGAAACTACTTATGCTCACTATTAATTGAACAAGTTGAAGATGTAACTATATCATACTATAAAAATACCTTGGATCAAGTTTTAAATGGATTTTCCGCTTTAGTACAAACATCTAACTTTCAGAATTGGATGTCACAGATTTTATTTTCTCTTATCAATGAACTTTCTTCCCAAACACCAATAGTAATTTTACTTGCTACTTACATCTGTCACATTCCTAAATTTTTAGTAGATTGTTTCTGCCAATTAATCTTATTTTACGTTGAAAATCAACCTTTGAAACGCGTTCAATATATTGCTAAAATGATTCATGAGTTCTTTATACAGGACTACACAATCCTCGAGACGGAGGCAATTGAGGTGTTTGTAGAGTTGGTTTTGCTAATACGTGTAGGGAATAGAAATGCAAGTGATAAATTCATATCCGTTCTGTCAAACTTAAATATGTTGTTAGTTGTTGATGCAGCTTTGCACATCAAAAAGTTCAAAACTGCCTTGATGTTATATGAGGATTATGTCAGTAAATCAAATGATAGTGTTGATGATGGCTGCATTGATAAATCGGTTGATATGAATCGTTTGAAAATGATATATTCTGGCTTAAAAGATAGAGATTTGATTTCTGGTTTACCCACGATACCAGAATTGGAATATGGTGTTCAGAGTTTGAAAGCTAACTCCAATTGGGGGGAAATGATGTTTAGCAATGCTATATTTGACACTTGTTTGAGATCAAAAGATATATTTTTGTCTACTCCTATAAAAGATATTTCACATGGAATGATGAATATGGGATGGGTAGGTGCTTCAAAAATTGTTTCCGAATTTTCTCGTAATAATGCTGATAGAACTTCATTAGATGATGATCAGTTATATGAACAACTCTGGAAATTAAATCAATGGGATATCCCCTCTACGGTCAAACCCCAAACTGAAAACCAATCTATTTACTCTTTGTTGAAAAACATTAAAGAGGACATGTCATTGGACAAAACTTTTTGCGATACCATCACTAAGAATTTGGTAAAGCTAGATACAGAAAGATTTGGATGCCAGGATAAAACTTCTAATGAGAAACTTGAATCATGGATGCGGACCTTAAGTATTTGCTTCTCTACGGAAACTATCATTTCTTCAATTGTAAAGACCAATATCAATGCTCAGAACTTTGTCAGTTCAATCGAATGGCTCGACAATGCTACATGCGATGAGTTTGAGAACATTCTTCTCAGTAAATGTGCCTTACTTGAATTGATTGGGAATGCCAGATTGTTGCCATTAGATAAGAACATCATTTTTGATTACAAATTTTATTGGAGTGCAGTAGTCAGTGAACTCCACAGATATAATTCACTGATGATCATGAAAAACCAGATTCAGAAATCAATCAACGCATCTGTTAGGCTCGATCAAATTTCAAAGGATATTTTTGAAACAAGGGATTCTCAAATCAATAGAGTTGCCAAATTCAATCTTGCTCGATCTTTTTGGATGGAAAGGTCAGATACCAGGTTTCCGATCGAAACATTAAAAGATTTAATTTATCATGATGTGGGCTCATCTAACAATAAACAAAGCCTGACTTCAAATAAAACAATTATACCGTCTTTTGAAATAAGCACTAATTATCTTTTAGCTACCTTATCACAATGGTGTGAAGAATCTAAGCAAGAAACATCCGGAACTCTTATTGATACTTATGTCAGTGAGATAGTTGAAAGCTTCAACCAAAAATCGGGGCTAACTTATGAGAAAGATACAGGTTTAACATATCATATTATAGCAAAGCTTTGCGATGACCAAATTACAAAAACTCAAGATGATTCCCTGTTACAAAAACTATCTCAATCTATTATATTATTAGAGCAAGATATATTAACATTGTCTAATTATGTGAAAGAAGATAATATTGACAAAGATAAAAAGAAATATGCAATACAAGATTTGAATAGATTGAAGTTGAGACACAAATTACAAGCAAAAGAATTGACAGTCTTAAAAAAAGAACGTAAGAACTATGCTGTGAAAGCTGTGAGTTTTTATTTCAAGTCCATTGCTTTTCGAAATCACAATTATATTGAAACTGATATTGACAGATTTTGTTCATTGTGGATCGAACACAATGACATTCCATTGAATGAATTTGAACTTCTTGGCTTGCCAACATGTGATTTCATTCCTTGGAGTAACCAGCTGGTTTCTAGACTTCTTAACGAGAAGTCAACTTTTCAAGGGCTACTAAGGAAGCTCATCATTAATATGGCGCATTCCCACCCTTTCCATACATTGTACTTACTAAAGTCTTTAAGAATAATTAGGAATGAGTCTGATGATGGCGCTGCTATTTCAAGAGGTGTAGTTGCCGAGCAGATATGGAAAATTTTAGCCAATTCTTTGGATAAATTTAATGTTGAAGGGTTTCATGGTATAGTGGAGTCGATTGATCATTTTGCAGATAAATCAGTAGAAATTGCCAATTTGAAGTTAAAAAATACCAAAAAGATACCTTTGTTGAAAATACCTAACGGAGCGTGGTGGAAACATGATTTGCCGCAATTGGGTTTACCATCACCAGTAAAGAATATTGTAGTTAGTGAAAACAAACCATACCGTGCTTCAGAATTACCGATAATGCAAAGAGTAAGTGAAATAATAACTACTGCATCTTCTGGAGTTAGTCATCCCAAAATCATGAAATTTTTCTTAAGTACTGGCGAAAGTCAAAAAATGTTGATGAAAGCGCCTGATGATCTTCGTCAAGACTCTATCATGAAACAGGTTTTTGAAAAAGTTAACAGACTTTTGAGGCAAGATATTGAAACAAGAAAAAGGAATCTGCGAATTGTGACATATAATGTCTTACCTCTAGGACCGACCTCAGGTATTTTAGAATTTGTTCCAAATTCTATGCCTTTAGTTGACATTTTGAAATCATTACATCAAAATGATCCTATGGACATCAATGAGGCAAGACTGAAAATGAAGGAAGTTCAAACTCAATCTAAGTTAGTGAGGTACCAAACTTACAAGGAGATTTGTAAAAAGATCAAACCATGTTTGAAAAATTTCTTTTTTAATAACTTTACTTTACCAGATACATGGTTTAATTCAAGAACGTTGTACTGTCATGGAATTGCAACAACTTCAATAACGGGATATATACTTGGTATTGGTGATCGTCATTGTAACAATATCCTACTTGACAAGTCATCTGGAGAACCAATCCACATTGACTTTGGCATAGCTTTCGATCAAGGAAAATTGCTACCTATTCCCGAGACTGTACCATTCAGATTGACTAGAGATATAGTGGACGGTATGGGAGTTACCAGAGTAAATGGTATGTTTAGCAAGAGCTGTGAACACGTTATTAGGGTGCTTAGAAGTAACACTCAATATATTGGTGGCATTCTGGATGTCCTCAAATATGATCCCCTATACAGTTGGACTCTTTCACCATTGCGTAAAAAGAAATTACGACAAATATATTTCAATGAAGATGAGACTAACTTAAATCTTATTGAAGAGTTTCACAAAAGTGACCTTGGCTCAGAGGCAAATAATGCTATTGAAACAGTGAAAAAGAAACTAGAAGCCAAAGGTTTAAGTGACGAGGCCATTGTAAGAGAACTAATACGTGAAGCTGAGGATCCCAAAAACTTATGTTTACTTTTTATGGGCTGGTGTCCATTTTTATGAGCTTTCTTTCAAAGCTGGTTTTAGTAAATTGAAATTATATAAAAAAACTATTAATTTTGTGATGCCATGATATTATTAATGTACAGTAAACATGAGTGATTCTTTCAATATCTGGCATCTATGGCATCTCTACTCCCCCATCTTTGATTATTCTCATTGCTGCTATTACTGCTATGATACTGACTATTTCTATTGTTTCGTCTATTGGTGCCGTTCTTATTTCTTCTATCCCTGTCCCTGTTGTTGTTATTGTTGCTGTTGTTATTGTTGTTATTTTGTCTGTTATAGTTATCTTTCTCCCTCTGTTGCTGATCTTTGAATTTTTCAATGAATTCATTCCCCATTTTGAAAAGCTTGATTCCAATACCTTTCAAATAAACACGGTCAATATGATTGAATGGATCTCCTTCTTTCAAGGATATACATGCGTCAGTTAATGTGACATTCATATAGGAATCACAATTCTCGAGCGTACCATTAGCAATCCCGCCATTCTTGAGTTCTACCACAACGGTTTCACCTTTGACAGCATTTAGCAAATAAAGTGGAAGCATCTTTTACAGTTTTTTTCAATCGACTTCAAAGTTGCAATAAAGATTGTTTGTAGAGTATCTCTAATCTTTTAGAAGAACACATTGATACAAAAATCAATATATGCAAGGTTGAGGCCAGAGCCTGCGTGCCAAGGGCCCGCGAAGCAAACTTTGCAATGTTGGTCTCTGTCCGAACCTTGGCAGGCAGGCAGGCAGGCAAGCACAGCGCAGAAACAGGAAGGCCCTGGCTGGTTTTCGTATGGAAAACTGTTTGTAAGGAGGTTTGAGTTGACCATTTCAGAGAGGAAAGGGAAATCACTGTCGCAATTTACAGGAACAAATGCGGAATTCTGACTTCTCCAATAACAAGTGTTATCCACTTGAAATGGTGAACACAGTTAGTACCGATTCTACAATTCGATTGGATTGTAGAACTGGATCATCAGTTGAAATATCCAATTCTCGTATTTTTGTTTTCGGAGGATGCGTTCTACCTATAAATCTTTCCGGTGGATTTGAACTTAAGCAGCTATTTGAAAAGGTTGATACAAAGATCAAAGAACTTAATTTCGGCAAATGCTTGGATCAAATAAACTACAATTCATATTTATCATCAGAATGTTTTAGATTGAGTTTAATCAATCGAAAATGGTATCATTACAAACTTAAAGATTCAAGTAACAAACCTTCTGCAAGAATGTTTCACTCAATGGCTGTTCATGATAACTATATATACGTTATGGGAGGCCTTCGATTTAATGAAAACAATCAATTTGAAATTTTAAATGATGTCTGGAGATTTGATACAATTGATAAAGTTTGGAAATGTTATTATTCGAATGGTAATGATGTTATAATACCACGCTATGACCATATTTCATTTGTACTTGATAGCTGTGAATTGCTTGAAAAATCTATGATTCATCCTGGTTTATGTTTGACAGGAGGAACAGATTTAAAGAATGCTCCAGTATCGCATTTGCAACTACTGGATATTTTTGATGAAAAATCGGGACCTTACAGTCTGGATGGTTTGACAGAATTTCAATATTGTGACGGTGAGGTATTATGTAAATATAAAAAGGTCAATTTGAGGAAAAGTATTAATAGTGTTAATGTTGGATTTTGTCCTGTTTCAAATGATTCTAGATTGGTTGCTTTTGATAAGACATCAGATGTGGAAAATTTTGAGCCGTTTATTGTATTTGATGAATCTTCAGCTGGAAGTAGATTGAATCATTCTGATAATTTCGATTCAACTGATGTCAATAGTATAAGTTTTCCGGATGTGGGAGTTTTCGGAGATTGCGCTATTGTCTGCGGCTATTCTGAACAAGAAAAGAAATTGCTTTCTTGCGTTTATAATATCAAATTGGGAAATTGGACTAAGTTGCATATCTCCTGTTTGCATAAAGTTTATAGCCATAGATTAACAAGAGGATTTGTTTGGGAATCACACCATAAACTTGCCTTCCTTGGATCGATGAACATGGGAGAATCGAGTGGCTCAATTGATTATTTTGAAAATTTAATCATTGTGTCATTGCCATTTACCAATTTTTACAGCATTCAACCAGCAATAAAAATGAAACAAAGTCGCACTAATACTCCAGGATCAAGTAGCAGTAGCATACTCTTTGGTAGAAATGAACCTGATGTACAGTTGATGACTGATGCGAAAAAACGCTCTGATTCAGTAGTTTCAGGGATCTCTACTCCTAGTCAGAACATAAACAATAATCCATTAAATTCTTTACTCAATTTAACAGGTACTTCCAATTCACATATTCATACACATAACGCAACTCCTGCGCAACACTCAAATGAGCGCAGTGGAGGATTTGCAGGTTATGCGTATCATGTTGCACAACAAATTCAAATCAATTCGATTAGATCGGTTTTACCACCGTATGCCATAGCTATAGGAAAAAGTGCATTTGAGAGATACAATTCATTATCTGATTTTGACCTTTTATGTTCCGATGGTTCAATAATCTCAGTACCACTGGCATTATGTCGACGTAGATGGGGTGATGGGTTTGATGAATTATTTTCAGGTGCTTACGCAAAGGCTTTTATTGAGGGCAAAGCACATGATCTGATATCGTCTTGTGCAAGTACTTGTGGTTCAGGCGAATCTTATGAAAGTTCATCCATGCTTTCTAAAGCTGCAATGACTACACCATATTTTAGGTACCCATTTCAAGAGAAAGGCGAGAACACAACCAATCAATCTAGCAATCCTTATTCATCTTTCCACATGCATCGATTAGATGCTTCGCCCAATAGAGGGTTAATGAAATCAACTTCAACAATATCTCGACACCAGTCACTTTCAACAACGCCTCTGAATAGGGCATCACTGTCATTATCGCTGTCTTTATCACGTAGAAATTCAGCCACAGCAACACCACAATCACGTCATCACTCTTTTAGTAATCATGAGCCTAGAAGAGGGTCGTCTCATATACTCCCATCACGCCGAAACTCTTTGAATATACCTGTTGGACAAGCAAGTAGACGTGGGTCTGCATTAAGTCGAACATCATTTTTATCATCATCAACAAATTCTTCAAATTCAAATAACAAATCTTTATCATCAATGAAATCTAAATCTTCGACGGATCATTTCAATGACACATCACCACGTAGTTCAAGCGGTGCACTTTATATTTCACCTGTATCTACTGGATCTAGGCATAATAATCAAAATCATTATGAAGCACCGTGTTTTGGTAACGTTAACTTCAATAAAAGTAATAATCTAAAGAATGATAACATGAGTAAAGAGAGTATTGCACCCAATGATATTGAGGATAATTCAATTGATTCGGATAACTATGCTGAAGTTTTGAAAAAACTTGATGAGCTTGATTTAGCTGATATTCCTGCACCGACACCTATGCCTACTGTATTACCTGATGGTGAAACGCCAATGAATACAAAAGAGAATAACGAAACTACACGAAGAACTACAGATGAAAAATTAGCCGAATTAGTTTATGGTAATGATTCAGAAGTTGAAATTGACATTAATAAATTCAATTCACTTCGACTGCCAAGACGTTTATATTTACCATACCCTAGTGATACAGTTCATGCTATTGTGGAATATCTATATAGTGGACAAATTGGAGCCAATTGGAAGTTATTCCCTACTGGAATCCAATTACTCTTTGCAACCAAACAGTTGAATATTCCATTACTATATGATTTAGTATTGGAATTGTTTTTTGTTACTTTAGGTATCATTGAGGGTTCTTGTAAATCTAAGATTATTTCATATTTAGAAAAGAATCGAGTTGATGAAAGTTGTGATGATATTTATCATCTTCTTGATATTAAGGGTAAAAATGATTTGGACTTTGATTTAGAATTACTACTTGAAGCGATTGGTAATATTCGTCGTGATTCGGGTGCTACTATTTCCAATGAACTAGTGATTAACGATGAAATAGATGATGATAAAAAAATGGCAGAAGAAATTGCAGAATTTGAAAGGAAACGGAAGGCAAGTCAAATCAATGGTGTCGATCCGTTATATGTTGGACCAACTGAAAATACTGAACAAAAGGTTGATTTTAATAGTAGTAATAATGAAAGTAAAGATATATACTACTCTGACTTGAATAAGGAAATGCGGAAGCTATCGAATGTGGAAAGGGTGAAAATTACAACGGCAACATTGGATGCTAAGGGCTATGAAATTCTTGAAGGCATTGAAGATGAATTTAATAATAATATGAAAGATTTTAGCATGGAATCGAATGAAAAAGAGAAAAAGGGGGATCAAAATGAGAAAAGGAAGTTTAAGAAGAAAAAGAAAAAGCTGAAGGAATGGCCTGCATTGAAGGATTTATTGAATGATGATTTACCAGAAGATATGGCGGAATTGGTTGTTGAGCTGTTAATAGAGATCGGTGCATTAATTAACGATTCAAAATTAATGCTTCAAAGTTTGCATGTACAAGAATTGCAAAGAAAAGCTAATTTATTGCGTAATAATATTGAGGATACTATTACTGAAAACTATGAAATCAAAGGAATGAAAGATGGTCAAAGTAGTAGTGGTATTGCCAGTGTTCCCCTGAGGAATAACAGCAGTAGTAATAGTACTACCAGTAGTATTAGTAGCAGTAGTAGCATCAGCAGTTCCAGTGGTTCTAATAGCTTAGGTAATAGTGGTAATGGTAATATTGATAAAGGAAAGAGAATTAATGTATCGGCAAGAAAAACCACAATGACAACAACACCACCACCACCACCATTAACAACAACTAGGACTACAATAACGACTTCAACTACAACACCAATTATTCAACCATCCTATACCAAGACACATCCATCAGCAATTAATGTTACAGGAAGCAGGATATCATCTGGTACACTGAGTCCCTCTACTAGTACAGGACCAGCTATTGGTAATTTTGATATGATGAAGAACGATGAAACTGTTTCGACTGATGTGAGAAAAGAATCACCTGGTCTTGGGCCGATTCTCTCTCCCAGTACAAGCATCACCAGTTTCAGCAGTGTTACTACAACAGCTACAGCTGCCACAGCAACCACAGCAGCGACTACAAACGGGAAGAACGCCAGCGGGAAAAGCAAGAAAGGATTTTTCAACCGTTTCAGAAGACCATAGCAATAGGAATAACAATAGCAATAGGAATAACAATAGCAATAGCAATAGCTTATAGCAATAGCTTATAGCTTATAGCAATCGTCATATTCAAACAATACACAGCCGTCATTCAATTTTGGGCCCAATGGAAGGAAGAAAAAAAAAAATCAAATTGAAATTTTATGCGATGCCCTTGCGAGGCGAAACGACAGTGGGCGGCCGCCCTTGACCCCCCATGGCTTGGCTCCCAGGGCTTCCCTTCCCCCCCCCCCCCCCCCGCATTTCGCTGATTTAGCCTTCTGGCGCGGGGTTCGGGAGTGGGCATTGGCGCCCCTGTCCGAAACGAGTCAGTCAGCAATTATTTAATTGTTTAATAAATTGCAGTAGTAATTCTTTGTGCTCAGAATATCTATCTAGTTGGCGCTATTGAGTGGTGCATTTAATATTTGATTGATTAAATCAGTTCTTTTTCTCTTTTCAGCAAGAATCTCTCTAATTAACATCTGTACAGCTGATAATGGCAAAGAACATAGCTCAGTTAGCCTGTAAAGTAGTCAAGAATACTTTCATTCCAGTACCTGCAAAAGAACTGCCAAACGAATATGTGCTCAGCGCACAAGCTCAATCTTATCATACTAAGAAGGAAAGATTGGAGGTTGCACGTGAAGAAATAAATGCTGGTCATCATTCTTCACTTACAGATGAATATAATGATTGCTTTAACAATTATGAGTTTACTAGTAGTGACGTTGATTTAGAAAATTTTCATGTTAAAAAGAATGTTGATTTAACAACAAAAATGGACAATATCATTTATACTGATAAAGAAGAAGAAGATACTTCTTTAGATTCTATTTCAAAGGAATATTGGTCTTATGAAGAAGGTACCACTCATAGAAAATTGAAAAGAAGACAAATAGAATTAATAGCAATTGGTGGTACAATTGGTGTTTCTCTTTTCGTTAATATTGGTAGTGCTTTAAAAACTGGTGGTTGTCTTTCCCTTTTATTAGGATTTACAATTTGGTGTATTCCAATTTTAGAAATAACTTGTTGTTGTGCTGAAATGGTTTGTTATTTACCAATTAAAGGTGCACCTTTTTGTATTTTTGCAGAAAGATTTGTTGATGAAGCTTTTGGTGTTATGGCAAGTTGGAATTTTTGGGTTTTAGAATGTGCTTTAATTCCTTTCGAATTGACTCTTTTTAATACTTTAATACATTTTTGGACTGATAATTATAATTTGGCAATTCCAATATCTGGTGAACTTGCAGCTTATTTCCTTATTAATGTTGCAGCAGTTAAATGGTATGGTGAGGCAGAATTTTGGTTATGTATTGGTAAAGTTTTACTTTCAATTGGTTTGATGTTTTTCACTTTTATTACAATGGTTGGAGGTAATCCTGAACATAATGCATTTGGTTTTACTAATTGGAAACATACACCAGTTATGTTAGAATATTATCATACTGGTTCACTTGGTAAATTTCAAGGTTTCTTATTTTGTTTAATCAATGCTTCTTATATGATTGCAGGTCCTGAATATTTAAGTATGGCAGCAGGTGAAACAATAAATCCACGTAAAGTTTTACCAGGTGCTTTCAAAGGTGTATTTTTAAGACTTTCAACGTTTTTTATTGGTGGTGCTCTTTGTGTTGGTATCTTATGTAATTCACAAGATCCTCTCCTTATCAATGCAATTTCAAATGGTTTACCAGGTGCTGGTTCATCTCCGTATACAATTGCAATGCATAATATGAATATTAAAGTATTACCACACATTTTAAATGCAATGCTTTTAACATCTTGCTTTAGTGCTGGTAATTCTTATACTTTCTGTTCATCAAGAACTTTATATGGTCTTTCAATGCAAGGTCGTGCACCAAAAGTTTTCTCTCTTTGTAATAAAGCAGGTGTTCCAATATTTGCAGTTTTAATATCTCTTTGTTGGGGTGGTTTGGCATTTCTTCAAATGAGTGAAAATGCTAATACAGTTCTCAATTGGATTATCAATTTAATTACTGCATCACAATTAATCAATTATTGTGTTATAATGGCATCTTATATTCATTTTAGAAGGGCTACAATTGCTCAAAATATAAATAGAAATGAATTTACTTTTAAAGCCTGGTTTCAACCGTGGGCTTCAATTGTTACTCTATGCGTGGTATTTACAATGGTTTGGTTACAAGGTTATAGTGTCTTTTTACCAGGTAATTGGTCATTATCGACATTCCTATTTTCTTATATGATGTGTTTTGTTGACATTGCAATATTTTTCTTTTGGAAAATTATTAAGCGTACAAAATATCGTTCTGATCCGAAAACTGTTGATTTACAAACAGGTTTGGAAGAAGTACTTTTCCATGAGTATGTACTTGATCATCAAAAGTTGACATACAAGAAAGTCAACCGTTTTGATAGACTTTGTGAAAACATTAGAACTTTTCTATTTGGTAAAAATTAAATAAAACTTTTGCTCTTTACTTTCAAATAATTTTTTTAAATAAACTCTCAAGATTTTTTATACAAGGAAGAATGCTCTCCGCAACGTCACGATCGGATTATCTCGGAGCTCAGGCGCTCCAAAAAAAAATAAAAAAAACTAACTTGGGGCGAGCCCTCTCTCACCTGACGCAATATTAAGCACTATTTATTTACCAATGCAGCGATTATAGAGGCTGTTGCGTGGTGACCATGCCTATACCAAGTTCTTACTTATCATTGAGTTTCTTTAACAATTTTCCCTTTCTCCTTTCATATATCGGTTATTAAAGGAATTGAAGAGGTAACAATCATGAGTGCGTCTACTATTTCAGCAGTCTCAATGGTACCTAAGAAACCAGAGAGTAAAACAGTGAATAATATATTATACACCTCATTTACAGTGGTCAGTAATGATGATTATGAGAAACTTATTGAATTTTACACAAATCTTGGATTTCGTATTATTAGAACTTTTGAAAAGGAAGATACAAGATATTTACCAGCTTCAGCAATTGGTGATATTTCCCTCGATTCACGTCGTGAATGTTGGCTTGAATTTTTCCCTGTATGTCGTAAGGATAAACATGGTAATGTGATTCCAATTCAAGAAACTATTGAATATAAACATCCAGAATTAAAATCTAAATTGTCTGAAGTTAATACAGGAGTTTCACTTAAAATTCGTTTAGTTTCACATGATGTTCATAAAAATGTTGAATTACCTGGAAGATTGATACTTACAACTTATGGTATAACACAATTAAGAGCAATTGCAGAACATTATGGTCTAGATTTAATTTCACCTGGACCAGAAGAAAAAGATTTTGTTAGTTTCTTTATTGCTGATCCTGTTGGAAATTTAATTGGATTTACTGACATGTATGATTTTGTTAATAGATTACGTGTTAAAAGTAGAGATGAATTTTTTGCTAATGAAGATAAAGTTAAAGAAATTGAAAAAGCATCACAAGGTGTTGATATCAAAACAGGTAAAAAGAGAATTGCTATATTAACATCAGGTGGTGATGCTCAAGGTATGTGCGCTGTTGTAAGATCTGTTGTTAGAGCAGGTATTTATATGGATTGTGAAGTTTTCGGATGTTATGAAGGTTATTATGGTTTAGTTAAAGGTGGTGAATTACTTAAAAAATTAGAATGGCCTGATGTTAGAGGTTGGTTATCATTAGGTGGTACATTAATTGGTACAGCTAGATGTAAAGAATTTAGAGAACGTGAAGGTAGATTACTTGCTGCTAAAAATATGATTTTAAGAGGTATTGATGCATTAGTAGTTTGTGGTGGTGATGGATCACTAACTGGTGCTGATTTATTTCGTTCAGAATGGCCATCTTTAATTGATGAACTTGTAGAAAAGAAAGTTTTCAGTAGATCCGATGTTGAACCTTATCAACACTTAACTATTGTTGGATTAGTTGGTTCTATTGATAATGATATGGCTTTAACTGATAATACTATTGGTGCATATTCATCACTTGAAAGAATTTGTGAAATGGTTGATTATATTGATTCTACTGCATCATCACATTCAAGAGCTTTTGTTGTTGAAGTTATGGGACGTAATTGTGGTTGGCTAGCATTGATGGCCGGTATTTGTTGTGGTGCAGATTATGCATTTTTACCAGAGAGACCTCCAAGTGCTAATGGATGGAAAGATGAATTAAAAGAAATTTGTTTAAGACATCGTGAAAAAGGACGTCGTAAAACTACAGTTATTGTTGCTGAAGGTGCAATTGATGATTCATTAAATAAGATTAGTAGTGAAGATGTTAAAAATTGTTTAGTTGAAATTGGACTTGATACTAGAATTACACAACTTGGACATGTTCAAAGGGGTGGTACAGCAGTTGCATTTGATCGATATTTATCAACGATGCAAGGTGTTGAAGCAATTAAGGCAGTTTTGGAGAATACACCAGAAACTCAATCACCGATGATTGGTATTCAAAATAATAGAATTGTTCGTGTACCATTAGTTGAAGCAGTTGCAAAAACCAAATCTGTTGCAAAGGCAATTTCTGAACATAGATTCGATGATGCTATTGCATTAAGGGATCCAATTTTTAGAGATATGTATGAAAATTTTGTTACAATATCAACCGAAGATGATGGTAAACATCAATTACCAGAGAATAAAAGATTAAATATCGGTATCATTCATGTTGGAGCACCAACTGCAGCTTTAAATACAGCAACTAGATCTGTTGTATTATATTTATTATCAAAAGGTCATAAAGCACTTGGTATTAATGATGGATTTAGTGGTTTAATAAGGACAGGATCTGTATCTGAATTTAAATGGTTAGATGTTGAAGAATGGCATAATCTTGGAGGATCAGAATTAGGTACTAATCGTACATTACCAAGTGAAGATTTTGGAGCTGTTGCATATCATCTACAATATAATAAGATTGATGGTTTAATTATAATTGGTGGTTTTGAAGCTTTCCAATCATTAAAAGAATTGAAGGATGCACGTGATAAATATCCAATTTTCAATATACCAATTGTTTGTTTACCATCAACAGTTTCAAATAATGTACCAGGTACTGAATATTCTTTAGGTACTGATACATGTTTGAATGTTTTAGTTAATTATTGTGATGCAGTTAAACAAAGCGCATCATCATCAAGGAGAAGAGTTTTCATTATTGAAGTTCAAGGTGGTAAATGTGGATATATTGCATCATATATTGGATTAGTAACTGGTGCATTAGCAGTTTATTCACCAGAAGATGGAATTAATTTAAGAATGTTAAGAGAAGATATTGAATTACTTGATAAATCTTTTGAGAATGATCGTGGTGATCAAAGATCAGGTAAAGTTTTCATTAGAAATGAAAGAGCATCTAAAGTTTATAATACCGAAATGATTGCTGATGTTATAAGAGAGAGCGCTAATGGTAAATATGAATCACGTACAGCTGTACCTGGACATGTTCAACAAGGTAAGATTCCATCAAGTATGGACAGAATTTATGCTACACAATTTGGAATTAAAGCATGTAAATTTATTGAAGAGAAAAGAGAGAAATTTTTATCAAATATCTCAAAATTAAGTGAAAAGGGGAATGTAATCAATGAAGAATTATTATCAGCTGAGAGAGGGTTAGGATATGTCTTTGAAAGAATGAATAAACTCAAATTATTTGATGATAATAATGCCGTTATTTGTGGTATTCAAGGTAGTTGTGTTGAATTTAAAGATATTGATAAAGTTTGGAATGAAGAAACTAATATTTTTCATCGAAAGAGTAATGTTATTCATTGGAAAGACATTATTGAAGTTAACAATATTTTAAGTGGTCGTTCAATGATTCAAGAAGGTAAGTTTTAAATAATATTTACATGCATAGATGATTTTATAATTTTTAACCTAATTTACGAATTAGTCAATTCTTAACTCCGATGAGAAAATATGGAACTACTACTCAAAGGGGTAATAAAAATGGACATTCCTTTCTTCTTTATTTATAATAAACAAATTTAACTGAGGAAAGAAAAATAGTAACATACATGAAACATCCAATTAGATTTGATTATTGTTGAAACTAAAAATGATATTGTTCTGTTTTAAAATCAGGGGCAAATAAATCGGAAATATGTAATCCGCGTTACCCGAGCTAGTGTTTTGAAATAGTAGAAAATAAATTGCTGAAAAGGGTTGAATTTTTTGACAAACACAGCCGTTTGATAGGTCAGCGATTTAGGAATTTAGAAATTTAGGAAATTGAAGTTTTAAAGAGCGACTATAACGTATAATTAGTAAAAGTTTAATACGAAAATTTGTTTCATAAGTCTTTGAGAAAAAAAGTGAAGAGCGGTTATTAAAGCGGTTATTAATTAACAACTATCTATTGAAAATTATAGAGCAAGAGTTAGTTTGGGGGGGCGGGGGGGGGATCACAAGATCAAATTGTGTTTTTGAATTTAAGTCTGTTGAGTTAGAATTGAGTTGAATTGCTCAATGGACTGTTGGGTATTCTGGGAAGGAAAATATGGGCCTGGTTGAATTTAACGAATTCATGAATTATCGGGTCTGACGCCGCACTTTTTGGGCCGACTCGGCCGAGTCCAACGTCGGAGCCAAGCCGCGTTTTATGCGGGGGGAGGGG